>BRDA01041234.1:11591-34821 GCA_036984385.1 Crenuchus spilurus
GTCTGAGCGAACGTAGATACCGGAAGAAAGACATACAATCATATAAAAAAATAGGACAACCTATTAAATATATTTAAGCATATGGACATTTTTTAACAATTTTAACTGCATTGAACAATGGAGAAAATATGATTAAACAAAAAAATCTGAAGAAATGTCTTTTGAAAGTAATTAGTAAAATGTAATTGCTCTACATGTAATGTTCTTGTGAGGGTAAAGTTAGGACACCCCTACTTAAAATGCTTAATATTGTTATCAGGTGCACCATATCAGCTGCACATGATCAGTCTATTGTTAGAGAGGGTTTTGGAGGAGCCTGTCCTATTTAAACCTCCAACATTCTGTGTGTTTTGCTCTTGAGTGTTGAAGTGAGTGGTGTCACAATGACAAGATCCAAAGAGCTCTCTGAGCCCTGCAGAAAGAAGGCCATAGATGCAAGCGAGTCTGTACAGTCTTACTCTGTTTAAGTGATGTTTAGACGTTTAGTGCACCATGTGAATTTATTTGTTGAATGAAACACTTTTTTATTTTAAATCAGATGAACAGTAACTGCATTAAAATCTTTTTATATCTCTCATTCTCTGTCCTTCAAATGACAAACTAATAAAAGCAGTGTGTGTGGATGTGTGTCTGACTGAGAGTGTGTGTGACATTTATGCTGTGTGCAGTAAATCTCTGTAAGTGGACTCACTGTCCAGGTGGCAGGTGTTAGGCTACTCAGATGGGAGCGTACGAAAGGCCATTAGCAGAAAACAAACAGCACTGACCACACACATCTGGCATTATAAAGTAAGATGGGCTTCTTTTTGATTGTGAGATGTGTCCATTTTGAGCTCTGCCTTTGTAAGCTGGGTCGAAAAATGGACCAAATCCAAAATCTGCTAAATATTAAAGGACAGTAAGGGTGCTAAAAGCAAGTAATTGGTCAGAACATTAACAAGAAGTAAGAAAATGCCCTTCTGAGACCTGAGCTACCATTTGCCTACCCTTTGGGGTGGTCTGGAAATAGGAAAAATTACTTATATAGTCTTCTTGCACACAAAGACAAAATAATGAAATATTTAACTGTTTGACATGAAACTCAAGAGCTGAGTGAGAAACTGTGCCCTATTTATTATATAGTCCACTATTTCTGCTATTTTTTAGTGGTGTCTGAAAACAGTGCAGAATTTTCAGTGCATTCAAACAATCCCACAATGCACTGCTATAAGTAGTGGACAACTGAAGCACCTTAGTAGATAGCACATACAAGAAATGCAGTACAATGTTTGCTTTGCATATTCATTCACTTCCATGAGGAGCAAACCAGCACCAGAAATCATTTACTTCCATCATGATTTCTGTCCCATATAAGTATTCTATATAATAATCCAGATCCAGAAGGTGTAGTGATTACAGGACCATTCTGGATGCAACATAAGTGTTCAACATTTTCAAAATATCTTTTGTATTTTTTTAAAACATTAGTTATTTGGTAATCTTCCACACCTGATGCAGCCCATCACAGACCAGAAAACAAACTCCTAAACAGAAGTAGGACCTTTCTACAGTTAGAGATCTACCATATACAGTGGTTGGACAATGAAAGTGAAACAGCTGGTTTTAGACCACAATAATTGATTAGTAGGTGTAGGGCCTCCTTTTGCAGCCAATACAGGGTCAATTTGTCTTGGGAATGACATATACAAGTCCTGCACAGTGGTCAGAGGGATTTTAAGCCATTCTTCTTGCAGGATAGTGGTCAGGTCACTACGTGATGCTGGTGGAGGAAACCGTTTCCTGACTCGCTCCTCCAAAACACCCCAAAGTGGCTCAATAATATTTAGACACAAAGACTTGCTGTCTTGGTCACAGATGCGCCAGCAAGACGTGCAGCAACAATTTGTCCTCTTTTGAACTCTGGTATGTCACCATAATGTTGTGTGCATTGTAATATACTATATAACTGTGCTCTTACCTGCTAACTGAACCTTCACACTCTGCTCTTACTGGTGCAATGTGACATTAATGAAGATTGGCCACCAGACTGGTCCAATTTAGCCATGAAACCTCCCACACTAACATGACAGCTGTTTCACTTTCATTGTCTAACCCCTGTACAAGTAATATCTGAAACAAAAATACTATTAATGAAGATATGGTGATGAAATGTAAATATATACCTCAGTCTGTGAAAAAGACTGACATACATTATTACAGTAGATGGATGTTAATTACTGATGACTAATATCTGTGGCTGTTGGAGTGGAGGCACCCATCCAGTCATCTCCATCGGTCGCCTGCAGCTGCATTGAGACATTAAAGCCCTCAGTTATCCTTGTGGACACAGCACGGGACATTGGTTAATTCATCCTGAGAATTGTGCAACAATCCATGCATAATGTATCAGTGCACAGTACAGGAGGAAGTGTTCATGGTGTGAACCTGAGGGTGGAAAAAGAAAGCTGCCAGAAAAGTACATCTCCATCACCGAATGATCAGGAGAAAAGAACTGCATGCTGGACATTTTCAGCACATGTTGTAACATCTGTCTTTTTCACACTGACTGAGGTATATTTAATCCAAATTTCATCACCATATCTTCATTAGTATTAAAGTTATTCACGAATAACAGCTTAATTTTTTGCATTTTTTTATGTTTTTGTCCAGAACTATAAGATCTGCCATATAGATTAGCTATTTATTGAAACTATGACTAGGTCAATTTCCTCCACTGCTCCATCATCCCGTGGGGCAATGGAACAATCAGATGGAGAGTGAAGGAAACTGTGTGCACTGTTGACCAGTCTGTTAATGATTGACCCTTACATCACCACAGTGACTGTCTTGGCCTTGGTGGTTGCTGGGCAGCCTGATGTGAGCTGCTGCTTTATGAGCTTTATTAGAGTAAATGATCTGATGGTGATCCTCATGGTCTCAGAGAAATGTGAGGTGTGAGGTCACCATTGCAGTTCTGTAGAAGGAGAAAGGACAGCAGGGAGGCAGATAAGTCAGATGAGTTTGATGATTAGATGTTGTTGTTCGAGCCTGCTTGGGAGAAGTTCATTATACCCAAAACATCTGATATGTGATGAATAGTGAGAGTCATCGAGCACCAACCTGCTCTTCTGTAAATGGGAAAACATCAGCTGAACAGGATTTGTAGAGTACAAAATTCTTTCATCTCCTAAACCTGATCTTATGATTTTATGCTTTTACACAATTTAATATTACATACAAAAAGGATATTTAAAACTATTAAGTACAGATATCAGGGATGTTTATATATATAATGTTTTTTTAATAATATGAAAAATGTATAGACATATGTGCCTATTTAAAAAATGTATAATACCTCCAGATCTTAATCAGGGTCTTCCTAAAGGTTAGGATGCTTTAGAACATCAGCATGTCTTACTGTGAACATTCAAAAATAACAAAATGTCTTCAAGCTGAATGCTGTGTCCATTCAACTCAGAGTAAAAATCGCTTATCTAGAATCATTTAAAGTGATTGTGACCATCATACCGTTTTCTTACCGTTTTTTTTTTTTTTTTCAAAATTTTTTTTTTTTCAATTTTTTTTTTCAAAAATTTGTCCAGTTTTTGATTGAAAATGATTTGGTTTAATATCTCATTTAAAGTGATTGTGACCATCATATACTCTACCGTTTTCTTACGTTTTTTTTTTTTTTTTTTTTCAAAAAAATGTTTTTTTTTTATTTTTTGAAAAAGGATTTGATTTAATGTCTCATTGCACTCTGAAATGAAAGCATAGGAGTTAAATAAGACATCATCGATGTCTTATAAGACAAAATGTATCTAAACTTTGGACACAAAGCAGCACCTTTGTCAGATATAACAGCTGAACACACTCGTGACATTCTTTCTACAACAGACATTAAATATTCTTCAGACATTTCTTCACTAATCTGCTGCAGACGTTCACATACATGTTGGCACTTGTAGGTTTGCTTTGTTTTCACTTCATCCCAAATCAGCTGGATGGGGTTTAAGTCTGGAGACTGCACAGTAAATCTGCCAGTGTTAAATCAACACTATTAGAGTTAAATTAACACTGGGAGTGTTACATTTTGACACCCTCAGTGTTAATTTAACTCTAATAGTGTTGATTTAACACTAGCAGGTTTACTGTGTGTGCTCCACTCCATGTTTTCAAGCTGACCACCTTGTTGGACTTATGTTTTGGGTCATTATCTTGCTGTAGGATGAACCCCTGACCAACTAAGCACATGCCAAAAAGTTCTAAAGCTTTCTAAAAATTTTAACAGGTAGTGTATATTATCCAAGGTCTTCTACCAGCCCTGCTGCTGTCTGAAGTGGAAGCCTGTAGCGATGAAGTATTATTTATATTTTATAGCTCACAGAAGATCATCTACTCTGTGAGACCTAAACTAAGATCTGATTATGGTTTGAGAGCGTTGAGTGTTTTGTTGATGTACTTTGGCTGAAATAACTGGGCTATTTCTGTGACTATTGTGTTTTTAGTGTTTTCTTTTAGTTGTGTGTTTGGGTTATTCTGAGTGCAGTGCTGCTGTTCATGTGTATTGGTGTGTAGAGAGAATGCCAGGTTTGAGGAATCGTGCCACATGGGCTCCACTGCTGCTGAAGAGCACCCGAATCACTTCCTGTGCCAACGGCTGTTCGCTTGGCATTACAGCACATCTGACATATGCTAACACGGAATCTGAACCTGTGGAGGGTGAGCGCTCACACACACACACACACACACACACACACACACACACACACACACACACACATACACACACACACACACACACACTTTGTGTGTATTCTATCTTCACTCACAGGAGTCAATGGCTTCAATATTAAGGCCAAATTTTTTTTCTGTGTATATACTCGTTTTAGATGTAAATATTTAATCATTGTAAATATATTAAAATTAAATATTAACTTATTTAATTTTTGTTTTCATATATTATATTAGTAAGAGTGTATATGAGTTGTTTTGAAGTAAATAAATGTCATTGACAATGTGGTTCTGTATTAATTTATATAGAATTATATAGTTTCTCTCACACCAAAAATGACATAGAAAATACATAGTAATACATTCTGAACAGTAACATTTTACTAAAGGGAAAATATCACAAAAATGTTCATTTCTCTCTTTTCACCTGCACAGTAAATATATCAGTGTTAAATCAACACTATTAAAGTTAAATTAACACTGAGGGTGTCAAAATGTAACACTCCCAGTGTTAATTTAACTCTAAGAGTGTTGATTTAACACTGGCAGATTTACTGTGTGGGCCCCCAAAATCACTAAATCTACTCCTGCATCTAGCAAATTCCAAAATTCAGATGCCAAACGTCACTGAGTTAATGGTGGTGTAGTGTCACTTTTCTACACATGAGACATTTGAAGCTTGTACGTAACATTTTCCTTCATTTCATTGCTGCAGTTTTACTGTGAATCCTTCAGTAAATGTTTCAGCTTAAAGGGCAACACTGTTATGCATTATGACCACCTCATACTAACTAAACCCATCACCCTCCATAGAATGTCCCATTTTTCTCTGTTTGGGCTGTTAGGTGTGTTTGTATACCCGCTGGGGGAGCGGGAGGTGGTGGTGGGGTTTGAGGCATTGGTGTCTGGCAGGTTGCTGAGTGTGGAGTTGCAGAGTCGAGGGAAGCTGGAGGACTGCTGTCTGGACTGCTGCCCAGGATCAAGCTTCAACACACAGTGTGGACATAGCAAAGAGTGGACCTGCTGTGGGGGAACCAGCTTGGACATACAGTGTGTTAATGGTGAGACATATAAACTCACAGTGCAACAGGAAGAGCTGGATTTATACTAAAATATGCATATAGAGATCACTAAAACAAAAGTGTGAGAGCTACAAACAAGTATTACATTTATGGGTCTGACTATTTTACAACCTTTCTTTATGTCTTTATGTTTTTGCTACTGTGCCTTTAAGTAATATGTAAATAATGCATGTATATATTTACATAAATATGTTAATATATGTTAATGACCTCCATTCTGATTTGCTTCCCTGAAGTCTCATTTGCTTAACAATTTTAGCACTACAAAGACTAAAAACTAGTTTCAGGTGAATTGGCAGACATATTAATGATGAATCCAGAAGGGAATGCAGCTTTGTTTCTATATATGAACAGTATAAACGGAGGAGTGAAAGATACATTTCGAAATGTTAGCAACGTTTACGTAGTGAATCACACTCATTTTAAAAAGGAAGCATTTTTATAGTGTATTGATCCTTTAAATTTTATTTTTAAATTTTTTGGCAATTTTCTCCCCTTCCCAATGTAGTAGTAGCCAATTAGCCCATCCCATCCATTAGGACCCTCCCCGTTACTTTTGCAATGTCCCTGACTCTCGGAGGGTGAAGACAAAGACAAGCCTCCTCTGTTGCGTGTGATGTGGCAACCGCCTCTTTTTGAACTACCGCTGATACACAGTAAATATGTCAGTGTTAAATCAACACTATTACAGTTAAATTAACACTGAGGGTGTCAAAATGTAACACTCCCAGTGTTAATTTAACTCCAATAGTGTTGATTTAACACTGGCAGATTTACTGTGTACACTGTCACTGGGGAGTCAACGTGCTCAGAGGAAAGCGCAGGGTTCCCAGCTCTGATTGGACCAATCAGTAGACGCCTGAGCCAGCAGACATTGCAATGTGAAAGCGATAGAGAGAGAGTGAGAGCGCCATCTACCCACCCAGAGAGATCACTGCCAATATTTGCTCTCTTGGGCTCCGGCTGTTGATGGCAAACAGCATGACCGGGATTCAAACTCACGATCCTCTGGTCATAGTGTCAGTGTCTTAACCTCCTGAGCCACTCTGGGCCATAGTGATCCTTTATATTTTTATGGAACTACAGATTTCTGGTTATTGTAGTTCAGATTTTATTTATCCTTTCATTCCTTTATGCTGGGTTTTAAGGTTACGTTTATTGAAAAAGCTAAATTAATTGATTTCCAAGAATGGAGTAGTAGACTTGGTATACATTATAACGAGCCCACTTTTCAGGTCATCTTCTGTTGGATGAGGATCTGGAGAGAACCACCTTCATTGTAGGAACAGGTCTCATTGCTCCTATGGAGATGGTGTCTGTGGTCATCAGCACCACTCTGGAACTCCCCACATTAGAGAATGGTGCGATCCACCTGATCTACCCTACAGTGCTCACACCTATAGTCAGAGCCAGGATGCAGCCAAGTAAAAGTGAAAATGGGGGACGATCAGAGGAGACAAAGTAAAGACGGCTTTTCTTTTTTCTGTCTGTATTTAATCTATTAGTGCAAATACATTTATATTCATTACATGTTAAGTGACAATGTTGATACTGTTTGAATAGTATTTAACTCAACATAAAATATTGTAATAATTTTCTGAAATTTCGGATTTTCATGAGTCATTCTGATTAACAGTAAAACAAAAAAGACTTGAAATATCACTTTTGATGTACTAGTATATATAGCGGACAAGCCTGAACATCTGTCCTCCTTTGTCTCTCCTTTTCCAAGTCCAACGAGGTGTTTTGGAGGTGTGTCTGGTAAGCAGGAGAAGCTGCTGGAGGTTAATGAGCAGTGTGCTCATGCCCTGTTCTCCAGCCCTGCCACCAACCTCGCTCCATATGAGCTCACTTTCCAGCTGCTGGTCCGAGGGGCATGTCTTCTTGCAGGTAACGTTTGGACAACACTCTTATCAACAGCTGTTTACATCCGCTTACAATATGACCCATAGGTGGTCCATCTATGTCTGACCACTGAGCTTCCCCAAACTGTTGTGGAGTTCCAATTTGGAATTGGATACCCATCTTAAATTAGAGCTCTTCATGTGATCTGCTTGATAAATATAGAGCAAAAACATATTCTATATCTACCAGTCCATACTTCATTCCTACTTGTTTTTCTTCAACTCATCTGTCTACTGTCCATTGCTTGTCCATTGACTACCTTAAACCTTGTTGATGTACCTTCGCTCCTCAGGTTTAGAGAGCCCGACTCATGCATTGCGTGCAGATGCAGACCCCAGTGCTCAGTCTGCCTCCGCCACTTACATTACACTGGCTGAGGATCACCCGTATGACCGGCACCTGGAGATCATACTACACTTGAGTGGTGAGGAGAGGAGGCCACAGTGATAGTCATAGAAGTCATAAGGGCTTTAAAACAGAACTTTTTGATTCTGCATTACTCAGTTTTTAAGATGTGCCAACTCACTTGATCCATGAGTGAGTTGGGGCAGTTGGTGAGGAGGTGTATTAGGTAAACAAATGGTTGAAACCCTGGTTTATTAAGCCTAAATGTGATGAAATGTTTTTTTTTATGAGTAGTCAGGTCTCTAGTAGTATACAGGATGATTCAATTGGTCAACGTTCTGTGGGACCTTTTGGTAAAGCACATTTGAGTCACTATATTTTATTTATAGAAGATGTGGTTCATGTTGTGATTTTAACATAAAATGTCATTTCAACCATTTGGTAGAGATGTATATAAAAAAAATTGGGAGGTGGGTTATTGTCAGCAAAAGTAGCAAAAATCATTAAAAAACAGGAAAAAGCTAAAATCAGTTTCTTCTGTCTCGGTGTGGATGTTAAAGGGTTCAAATGAGGCAACTGTATATATGACAATAACTCTGTATTTTTAGAACCTCACAGTCCATTGGTTATTCTGGAGAGAGGCAGACTAACCTTCAGCCAATACGAGCAGCAGATCAGCGCACGTCGTGATTTCATTCGCTGTGTCCGCAAAGATGCAGAGTCTGAGAAGAAAGTAAGATTATATATACGATGTTCAGATGTTTCTCCTCATCATTTGAATCTGTGAATTTTATGGTGATGAACCTTTTCTTTGTATTTTTTATTTCTGTCACCTTCAGCTGGAGTTTGTGAGGAAGCGTTATCATAAGGACGTGCTCAGTAACCCTGTGCTGATGCTGAACTTCTGTCCGGATCTCCTGTCCGAGCCTGTGGATCTGCAGCAGGCCAGCAGAGAGCTACTGTTCCTCATTGACCGTAGCACCAACGTCACACAGCACAGCATCAATAAGATCAAGGTGCACTCTAAACCTGCCTCTTCCTCTCTCAAATTTATGTGTTCTCCCCCTTCGCACACTTGCCATATCCTTGCTTCTGAGACTAACATTGGTCCCAAGCTAGCCCCCAAATGTCTTTATATCTATCTGCACCCCAGTCAATGAACAAGAAGGCTGTTTTAGAGCTGCTTTCACATCCCATTCACAGTGGTTTATATAGCTTCTGATTTCTAAACAGTCTAAAGCCAAAGATGCGTTCAAATATTTTGGGTGATTTACCACTTATTACCACTTAAAGATTGAAGTGACTCAATGTTTTCTTTTACAACACACACTTTTACTTCTTTTTGTAGTTGTTTGGAGACTATGATAAAATATGCAAATGCTGCTGCTCCAGATACTCAGTGTTCTATGGCAGAAGGCTGAGGTAGTACACTGCTTATTAGCTCAGTTTTGGTGTGTCATACACTACCGGTCAAAAGTTTGGGATCACGCAGGATTTTCCATGACAATCTATGCTTTTATTTCAGAAGGGCCCTATTATTATTATTATTATTATTATTATTATTATTATTATTATTATATTATTATTATTATTATTATTATTATTATTATTATTATTATTATTATGTTTTTTAACATTATTATTATTTATTTATTTATTTATTCTAGACTATAATAAAGTCCACAAATGCTTCTCCAGATACTCAGTCTTCTATGATAGAAAGGTGAGGTAGGACAGTGTCACTGTGTTTAGTTCACAGGTTGCTGATGGTGAGTTTAGAAGAGTTTAGAAGCTTTACTACAGCTGTTTAATCTCCACCAGAAGTTTAACACATTGTGTGTGAGACGTCACTGGACATGACTCTGTCCTACCTCACTCTTCTAACATAAATGTTTGAATGTCGGGTGCAGAAGAATTTGTGGATTTTATCATCAAATCAAAACAAAAACACAAATAAAAGTCCAGGTTGTCACAGATGTTCAGTTTAATGTGTGATCCCAAACTTTTGAGTGGTAGTGTATTTCTTGTAAGGCGCACATAAGAAAATCATGGATACACTAGAATAGGAGATAATAGTCCACAAACATCCTCAATAAACACAGTTCATCACTAGAATGTGAGATGTTTGTGCATTTATTGCAGCATTTGTGGATTGAAATATGTCAACATAGAAAATGTTCAATGTAATGGGTGACCCCAAACTTTAGAGTGATAGTGTAAGTCACAGAGAAAGTCAAAATACTGAGAAGAGAACTTTTCACATTAAAATGTTTCACTCATTTTGTCATCAAAAGTGAGTTTTCTGGTAGTGTTTCTTTAAATATTATAAACCAGATAGTTTCACATTATGAGTGATGTCACCTGCTAACTGACCTCTTCTTTCCTTTCCTGCTATCATCCATTTTCCTCCCTCACACAGGAAGGAATGTTGGTGGCCATTAAGAGTCTTCCTCATGGCACCATGCTGAATGTCATTGGCTTTGGCTCTACTGTGAAGCCTCTCTTTGCCTCTAGCAAGCCCTGCACTGATGTGAGTGCTACCATCTTCTATACATTTACAGTCATGTATACAGTATTCAGATTTAAGCTTTTTTTCTCCACAAATTATTGTGCAAAACATAAGTTTATAGTATATTATACAAATTCAGTTGCCAATATCAGTTTCCTGATTTAAAACGTAAGGCTTACTTTTCTTAAACATGGTCAATGTTTTCCTGCCATGATTCAGTCCATTCTTCATGGGTTATAGTTTTGAGGTGTTGGGAGGTGGAACACCTGCTCCAGTTTCTGGTTCATTTAAAAAATGACAGAAGCAAGTTTGTTAGCGATTTAGCACATAGCAACCATAGCAAGCAAGAACACACTTTGGATTGTGACCTTGACAAAGCTGATTAATACATTTATATGATTCAAGTGTGAAAAGTTGGTAAAGATGCTTCTTCAAACGCATTTTCACGAGCAAGAACGTCAACAAAGTCATTATGAGGAACATTTATGTCTACATTAGCTGAAGTGTGTGTGTACAATGTGTTTAATATAATTGTTGCAATTTAATTGAATACTAAGTGTGGCTTGGATGGCTTTATCTTCATTATATTTAACAAATTATTAAAAGAATTAATAGAAAAAATAACTGAGGTGCATAGAAGTTGCCCTATACCAGCTTAGAATGGATCAAACAGGAAAAAGTTGAACTTTCCATTTAATATTTTTGTCATTACGTGAAAACATAAAAACATGAATGCACTTTCTTTCCAGCACCACTGAAACGTTTTGTGTAAATTTTACAACTTGCAACTTCAGGGGCTACTTGTGACTGTCCATAAAAAGAGGAAATCACCACTGCATGCATCCTCTTAAATGCCCTTCTTTCATGATATAATATCACTGTAGCGTGAACTTTTTACATTTTCCATATATTTCACTGGAAAGCCAAATATCCCTCACTTTTTGTGAGCAGTGTATGTGTGAGCTGACTCTATGACTTCTATACACAGCGTATTATTTCCAACCCTTATATTTGGAAACACACACAGCTCCCAATTCTGTAGAGACTTCGCTTCAGTCTGATTCACCAGATATTTAAGATCTTTTGCATCACTTGAATATTAGATCCAGGTGTATATATATATATAAGACTGTGTTTACACTGGAACTACATTCTCTGATGGAT
The DNA here is from genome assembly GCA_036984385.1 of Crenuchus spilurus. NCBI lineage: Eukaryota > Metazoa > Chordata > Actinopteri > Characiformes > Crenuchidae > Crenuchus > Crenuchus spilurus. Next base: position 23,310 of record BRDA01041234.1, read on the forward strand.
ATTCTGGAGTAGATTCTTTTTTAGCTCAAGAGTCTAATTAGTCTTTATAAATGAACTTAAGATTATCTAGAGACTAAATGACTACCTGTCTAACAGAAGTGCTGTGATTGTCATTGTTTACCTGCAAGCAACCTTTCGTGCTGAAAATAATCCGTATCCTGATCTGCATGGCATGTTGCCATGACAGTGTGGTATCAAGTTTTAGCTGCTCCAGGGCCTTTCACAACAAACACATACACAGCCATATGGTGACCTGCCTTGTGTTTTTACATCATGTATCAGACAAAATCTGGCATCTGACTCAGGTTGACAATTGCAAACATGTCTCCCAGCTAATAAACCTGCTTTGAGACATTCTGTATTGCTTAATGGTTATGTTAAAATAAAGAGACGTCTCTCTCTCTCTCTCTATAAAGTAATTATAATGGAAATAATGATAGGAATGAAAAATTAAAATAATAGGGAATAATAATAAATTAGAAAATGATCCTCCACAGAGATGATAAGTAATCGAACAATAACAAATACAGGTCAGTAGCATACAAAATTACAATAAAATTTCCTTCACAGGGGAATAAATCACAGTTAGAATGGGCAATGTGAGCAATATGTTATTGGTATTGTTATAATCTGCTTTTCTAAGCATACTGGGAATATTGTCAGTGCTGATAGAATGCTCCCAACACACAATACCTGTACTACAGTGGTGCTTGAAAGTTTGTGAACCCTTTTGAATTTTCTCAATTTTTGCATAAATTTGACTTAAAACATCATCAGATTTTCACACAAGTCCCAAAAGCAGGTTTTAAACAGTGCCATAAAATGAGGCACTATTACAGTGATTACACACTAAAACGCTACATCTGGTCTACTCTAATGGTGTGACCTTTTACACAATAAATAATTAATAACACTTAAAATATGTGTTAACACTTCAGTTAAGATTTTTGCTGCTATTCTATAAAACAACCAAACAACCAAAAACACATTTGTGGACCCAGCATGGTCACTTACATTTGGACTGAACATGTGGAATATACTGCCCTTATATTTCTCTCTCTCTCTCTCTCTCTCTCTCTCTCTCTAAAAGAGCACTCTGACACAGGTTTTAGATTATATCCAGAAGCTGCGTGCTGACCTGGGTGGCAGTAATCTATTGGGGGCGCTGTCCTGGGTGTACCGCCAGCCTGTCCATCGCAGCTGCCCTCGTCAGCTCTTTATCCTGACCGATGGCTCATTGGGTAGCGTTGGGCGAGCATTAGAGCTAGTTAGAAGGAACACCTGTAACTCCAGGTAAACATGTAAACACCTGGCACACACCTGGTACAACAAGTAATGACAAACAAGGCAAATCAAATTCTGATCACCATTTGTAAAAGCAAATAAAATCAATTGTGTGATGAATGCAATTTAATTTAATAGATAAAAGAAAATATAAATATATATTTAGAAATTAATAAACATGCAATATTAGTACATATATTTTACTAATCATATATTGAAGAGTCATCAGGTAGTCAGTGTTTTTAAAGAGGCCAAACAATAAAAATGGACCATGCCTAGTGTTTCAATGATTCCTAAATATGTTTCAAAGATTAAAAAATGCAAAACTGTGTCCATCAGGGTCCCAGTAGCTGAATTTATAATATGCGATTTCTGATGTTTTTTTTATTTTATTTTATTTTTTTAATAACATTTTTATTATTTATCAGACACAAAGTCAGGGACTGCCAGAGCAAAAGCAAAGAAATCATAGTTAATAATAAGCATATACATATTCCACAAATAGACTTAGTTAATTTACTTAGTATGTAATAGAAGAAGACTTAGTAAATTATACTTAGTATTTTTTTTTTTTTAATTATCATGACCATGCTATGTTTAACACCAAAACTCGTACTGCCTCCAGATCAGAACTTACAGACAAGTTGATGTGATGTAAGGTAGGAAACTATAAAAAATAACTAAACAGCAAGCCATTTTACACATCCATGAGGCTGCTACTGACAAAGCAGGTTTATTTTACAATACATACAGTATACATTTCCTCCATATTTGTCATTTATGTCAACCAGTACAGGAGTCCAGCTCCTGAGGTGGAGTCTGGACGCAGTTTGAATGGGATAAGAGAGGTTTTGGTGATATATTTTGATGGAAATACCTGAGATGGTGACTACTGAGTTCTATTTTTTTGTTAGCAACGCTAGCCTTGCAGCTCCAGCAAATATTTTCTATTACATTGTTCATATACTTAAAACTTAATGTGAAGGTACTGTCCAGTGCTGAAATATGGAAGCAGTTTCCCAAGATCTACACAACAACAGCAAAAAGCACTCTATGAAGATCCATATTGACACTAAACTCCACCCTTCTTGGCCAGTTTCCACTAACCATTTCATTTAGCATCTAAACTCTTAGAGCGAGCATTCTAAATGGCATTTGGTGTACCGCCTTGCAATGACGATGATCTTTTGTGCTGTGACATTTTTCGGGAAAGCATGCCTCCTTCCAGATGCTCTTGTCGTTCTTATACCCCACCCACACTCACGTTATTGATATGCACTCAGGACATTTAAGAGCCAGACAGACCTGAGATGAATTTCAAACAGTGCATATGTTCTCTGGCTACCATGCCCCTCAGACATTCAATTAGTGAAATGGCCCTGATTGTTCCTAGAGGAATACTAAACACTCTCTCGTAGTCCAGTGGGATTTTACTTTCAAACGTGGAGTCAGAAAAGCAACCAAAACGTTGTATGCTATGATAATATGGTAAAAGTAAAATGTCCTTTATCATTTTTATTGATTGACCAAAGAAAATGTACTTTCCCTCTTGTGTCAGTGTAATTGATCAGTTTCTAAAACTAACTTACTAGCCACCTAAATGGCCAAGCCATTTTCAACACAATACATGACCAAAACATTCAATCTGGATGCTGTTTGAGCAGGTTCAGAGAAGCTTTGGTGATGTACTTCCCTTACAAAACAGTATCATGGTAAAACCATCATGTTTTTTGGACACTACCATGATGGTAGTACCATACTGCAGTGGTAATATTACAGCAATGCAACTAGTTTTACCCAAATAATACTGCTAATAGTATTTATTATGGTAAGTCTAGTCCTACTACTGTTCTACTACCACTGTAGCACTGTGGTACTACCATCGTGACCACTATAACCATTGTAATACCATCATCCAACCATGGTGGTCCCCCCATATACTTTGTAAGTGTTTAATGGAAATAACCGTGCTATTTTATTGATTATTTGAGTTCTAGTGTTTGTTAGCTTCATTAGCCTTGCAGTTTTGTGGAAGATCAGCAACACATATGGCATTAGCCATGTATTAGTGTTGTACAAACTGCATCCCTCATCACACGCTTGCATCAAAAATATGCAGAAGTATGATTAAATTCAAGCTACTACTACTACTGTTATTATCTGTGCAATCTGATTTTATGACTTTTTTTATAGTAGCTGTTTATTATATAGACTTTTTATTATGTTAGACTGACATACATGAAGTATTCAAAATGTGTGAGTTAATACACTGAGATATTGTGTGCATTTGTTGTGTTGGTCGAGTTTTTTTAATGTATTTGGTAGAAAAGGTGACTTACGTAAGGGATACGTGTATGTGTTGTAGGTGCTTTGGGCTGGGCCTTGGGCCACACGCTTGCAGAAGACTCCTACATGGTATTGCTAAAGTGACGGGAGGAACTGCAGAATTTCTCTGTGAAGAAGAGAGGCTGCAGCCAAAGGTGAGCAAACATGCTCGCCATCTAGAGGCAACTCACTGAACTGCACTCAGATTAATTCTTTAAGGGAGCAGTTTAGCAAATTTTGCTTATTTGGTTTTAACACTGCATGTCGTACTGTTATCTATGGAAATGGACACCATTTATTTATTTATTTACTTACTTACTTACACATTAGCAGTATTATTTATCAGATAAAAAGAGCCCAGACTATTTGATAATGTAAGAAAATCTGGGATTAATGGGGAGACAGTTGGCAAATGAGACTGAAATTCTCTGAATGCTCTAAAAAATAAATTATCAATCAAAATGTTCTGCATTTACTCCATTATGTCAGCAGTTGAATGTAGAATATATAAGATTAGACACTGAAGCAAGTAAAATCTGTTCAGGCTGGCAGTAGAAATTGATTTCAGCTCTTTATAAAAGCAGATAAAATAAATTATATTAGTTAAGATTGTTGAGAGATAAGATATCATTAATTAATACATATAAAATAAATATTACATGAAAAATAAAAAGTAAATCTGGTAATACTAATGCTTTATTTTCATTATATTTGTTGCACAGCCTTTTTGAGGTTTATTATTATTAATTGTGGGCATGTTTAAGATAAACACTTTCCAAAGCCATAATAGTTAAAGTAGGGTGACCAGATCTGAGATGATGAAAAAGAGGACACCTCAGCGTGGTGGGGGGGTTTGATATTATGTATCACATGTTCAGATACAAAGCCATTTAAAAAAAGTTGAACACTAGGCATATGGCTGATACTTATATGAAAAAGAGCTTTATTTTAGCTTTTTTTTTATTCTTAACAACACTAACATGCAGAAAAAACACTGGCCTTAAAGGCTATTTGAACATATTTGAATATTTCAAATGTGCAAAAACAAAATTATACATTTCCATGACATTCTGTGCAATGATGGAAATGTGTAATTTTGTTATAATTTTGTTTGGGCTTTTTTAATTTCAAGAAATTTACTTTGCATACCTCTGTTCTTCCAAATAGATGGCTTAACACAGACTGGTAGACGCACGCACACAGACACAGACTCAAATGTTAATGTTAATTCATTTTAATATGAAAAATCCAATATTAAAATACATCTAGCTGACGTGACACAGGCAGAACAAATGCTCAACATGTTAATAACTTAGAGGTGAAAGTTCAGACGGTATTTTAGGGAGTGACAGTGGTGACGGCCAATCTCACGTTAGCAAGACATAGCAGAACCAATCAGTGAGCTTTTGGGCGGCCTAAAAGAAAACAGGTTTGCATTTCCATTTAATATAGCCTAACAACTTACTCAAGTGAACTGAACGGAATAGGGGGAAGGCGAGACTAGTTTGTGAACAAAAGCTTCTCGAAATTCTCAAAATCCTGGACGTTTGTGAAATTCCTCCCGTACATGTTTTTAAGTCTCAAAAAGAGGACATGTCCGGGTAAAAGAGGACGTGTGGTCACCCTACTTAAAGCCGCTTAAGTTCAGCAATTTGATGACTTTTGCTAATCCATCTACATTTGAGGTGAAGAAGTCATTTCAGTCACAGCACATCATTACTGTCAGAACAAAACCTTGTATCTCCATTTTTTATATTTTTCACTTTTTAGCATCATTTGAAAATGCCAGACAGACGTTACAGTGTTTCATAATTAATGGTCTAATAGAAATGCTCAGAAAATGATCTTAAACTGAATTTTTTGACATCAGTTCCTTCTCCTGTGCATCTACCATTTCAGAATTAGCAGATTTTGTTCCAAAGTGATGATATAAAAACCACCTCAGGAGTAAAAAGCTGATCTAGAATCAGTTTTAATGACAGTAATTGTCATACTTCAGAACAAATCTAATCCAACATCACTTTTATAAGGTTTTTTGTGTGCTCTGAGGTAACATTTGTGAGGTTTTATTAAAATTATTGATGCTGTTTATGAACAAACATACCATATGTCAACAACGTGTAGGAGGCATCATAACTAAAGTAAAAGTGATGACACTGTCCTGCCTCACAGTTCTACCAAAGAGTATTGAGGATCTGGAGCAGCAGCATTTGTTGATTCTTTCATAGTCTTGAAATGGCTGGCAAAAAAAAAATTCATAGAAAAGTTTCAATTTAAGGGTGAACTTTTAATTTATAAATGGAAGTGTATGTACTATATACACAGTCATATCAGAATAGTATGACACCTACCTAATTGTAGGATTAACCACACTTGGCTCGGAGTGTTCTCTCAGTGGTGATCCCTGATATCGTCCTCATTACTGCTGTGTTAGCTGGACCACTGTGGTGTGTTGATTGCTGTGTATCATTAGCCAGAGTCGTCATTCTCTTCTGACATGAATGGCCTGTGGGTTACCACTGTTATGCCATTGGGAGGCTTAGAAGTACATTCTTGCTACGGCTTCACCACAGCAGCTCTAAACCCTCCCAGAAAGTTAGTGGTGCTGCCAGCCCTCACCTGGTATCTTAATTACATGCCCTTTTGGACATCAAATCATGTCTTTTGCCCATGATGATGGTTTTACACTCTGCTACAACTATATAATTGAATATAATTAACATCACATCATATCCCATCATGCAAGAAATCAAAGCTGGCTTAAGACTTATTTGAAATGTACGACTTATGCATTATACTATACAAACTGAACACAAAGTCAGATATTAATACATTACACTGTGTGAACGGTTTGTCTTTGCTGTAGCTGATCAAGTGTCTGAAGAAAGCTCTGGAGCCTGCACTGACAGATGTGCGCATTGACTGGTACGTGCCGGACAACATGGAGGCTCTGCTGTCACCCAGTGAGATCCCACCACTCTACCCAGGGAATCGCCTGATAGGCTACTGCACCCTCTTTGATGTAACTGCATTCAAAGTGAAGAAGAATGAAGTAAGTGTATAAAAGTGTATATAAGAAAAGTTCATTTGACAAATAAACATTGAGTAGTGACACGCTGTCCATATTTCTCGTGCAGTAATCAATAGTAATTATTGCTGGTTGCTGCACTTACCTAAAATATTTGGCTCTATGCTAATTAACATAATATAACCTGTGTGTGTGTAGGCGAGGAGTCATGTATACAGACCTGTTCCGCGGGGCTCTGCAGGGTCAGTGTTTGACCTGTCCCCCGGATCGTCCGAGCTGCTGCAGCCGCTGGTGCCGGCAGGCGAGAGAGAGACAGGAGAGGAGGGCGAGATTGAGGATGCTCTGAGAGAGATCTCTCAAGAAATCTCCTCTGAGTTCTCTTGCGCTCCAGCCACAGATAACACTAGCAATACAGGTGATACTTTGTCAAATTTGTGATTAATCAGCAAGGCAGGAACTTTATGACCAAACACAGAAGTGGATAAGTACTTAAAGTTATTCCCTTTTTGTTGTCTGCTTTATGTAGTGAATTTGGATGCATATAGTTAATACTAAAAAAACATGGATAGATGGATAGATGGATAGATGGATAGATGGATAGGTGGATAGATAGATAGATTACTGCACATTATATACTGTAGAATAGGCAGAAATCTGAATAGGCTAATTAGAATAGAATATTAGAGAATAGAAGTATATCTATTTACATATTTAAATTAGCATATAAGCAAATAAGACTGTTGCATGAGTGGAGAATAGATTTGTACATTGTACAATACTGTTACTACTGTGTAATTAACTTCTTAAACTCAGTAACTCTAATTACATAATAAGGACTAAACAAAAAATGTACAACTATGCTAACTAGAATGTGGCTCAGCAGGTTAAGATGCTGACACTATGACCAGAGGATCGCGAGTTTGAATCCCGGTCATGCTGTTTGTCATCAACAGCCGGGGCCCAAGAGAGCAAAATTGGCAGTGCTCTCTCTGGGCAGGTAGATGGTGCTCTCTCTCCCTATCACTCACACATTGCAATGTCTGCTGGCTCAGGCGTCTACTGACTGGTCCATTCAGAGCTGGGAATCCTGTGCTTTCCTCCAAGCATGTTGGTTCCCCCGGGACAATGTATCAAGCGGTAGTTAGAAAAGAGGTGGTGGCTGCATCACTCGCAACGGAGGAGGCGTTTGCATGTCTTCACCCTCCTAGAGTCAGGGACAGTGCAAAGTGATGGGGAGAGCCACTAACGGGTTGGGTTAATTGGTGACTACCACATTGGAAAAAAGAGAAAATTGGCAAAAAAATTATAATTTTTTTAAAATTAAAGTAATGATAAATTAACATATGGAACAACTGTTGGCTAAATTATTTTGGCAGATTTGTACTTTAATGTAGTATTGAAACTGAATACACATACCCTTGTTTGCTTATATTTCCAATTTTTGTACTCCTTACATTTTTATTTAGACATTTTCCCTTGCCAATCAATTGAGTTTATTCAAATTTCAGCACTATTTACACCTAAGAAAAAAAAAGTTTTATTAATAATAAATAATTTGTTGTAATAATTTTTTCAATTATTATAGTTTTTGCATGTGCTTGTGTGTGTGTGTGTGTGTATGTGCGCCGTGTCTAGTGACTGACCAGGATTACATGGTGAGTGATGTCCGCTGGCGGATGGAGCAGGTGGCCTATGTGCAGGAGCAGTACATGCTGACCCGCTGCTCTCTGGGCAGTGAGAGGGGACTGGCCTCTCTCTCTCCTCCAGCAGAGAGCCTCTCTCTCGGCATGGACACCGGCTCACTGCCCCAAGGCCTGGAGAGGGTCCAGCCACAGAGCAGGGGTCTCTCTCGCTGGGAGTCACCATGGCAGCAGAACACCAGCTCCTCTGCAGACACTGAATCTGGGAAAGTGAGAATAGCAGCAGTTTATGTAGAACTGAAAGATCCTATAATTTTGTGGTGAATATTTGTATAGTCATCAGACATACGTCAATAGATCAAGCCATGTGTCAATTTGTCATTGCAGTTATTCATTGTGTAATAATATACTTATTAATGACTTATAAAGAGTTTATGACTAGTTAATAACAATGAATGAACTAATTAGTTACAACCAAACAACAATAGGATATTTCTGCTCTCACTGTTAACAAATTAACCTGCTGGCACATCAGCAAACAGAACAAGACTGTTAGGACATCACACTGCAGTCTAATATTTATGGACCACAGTGTACAGGTTTTGAAGTTTAAGATCCTGTGGGCACATAATAATTATTGTAATACTTGTTTGTGAAGGCTGTGCGTCTGTCGGATCGTGAGGAGTGTGCGCGCAGACAGAAGGCTCTAGCTCGCTGTGCTCTGGCTGGCCGAAGTTTCTCGTCCCCACAGGGTGACCTGGACATGCATCGCCTGCGGAGGGCTCTAGAGAGGGTTTCCTTCGAGCAAGCTGTTGGAGGCAGACTGGAGGAGAATGACACAGAGACTCACAACACACCCCAGGCTCTGTCTCTTACAGACTCCAGTGAGTGAACACACACACACACACACACACACACACACTGAAGAGCTAAAGCATTCATATTTACAGTAAGAGTAGGAGAGGCTGAATAGACTCTCTTTAATAGTAATATTGTCAGCTATTTAAAATAACAGTGAAGATGTCAAAATAGCCTATACCTATTAGAGCTAGGCCTTCAATTTGGGCCATACATTTTAAAAATCCGCACTCATCCCTATGAGATTTCGTTGTACAATAATGATCAAAAGCTTGAATTTTCCATGACGACACACACTTTTACACATTATTTTTTAATAGCCATTTTAATGCTATGTATGTTAAAATTCACAAATGGTGCTGCTCCAGATCCTCAGTCTTCTACACAGTAAATATGCCAGTGTTAAATCAACACTATTAGAGTTAAATTAACACTGATGGTGTCAAAATTTAACACTCCCAGTGTTAATTTAACTCTAATAGTGTTGATTTAACACTGGCATATTTACTGTGTATGGTGAGGTAGGACAGTGAGTGTGTTCATATGCACTTAACCAGTGCAGAACCAAGTTTAGGCTCATTTTCAAACAATCTGTGATACTACAGTTTAACATTAATTATCTTAAGCTGTACATAGAGGCAATTCGGTTTTGTATGATGATGTGAATATCTTGGGGGTTTTTTTCCCAAGTTTTTGCCAATATTTATCCCCTTCCCAATGTAGTAGTAGCCAATTATCCCATCCAGTCCATTAGGACCCCATCAGTTTTGCAATGCCTCCTCTGTTGCGTGTGATGCCATCACCGACTCTTTTCGAACTACCGCTGGTACAGCATCAAGCCTGGAGGAAAGTGCAGCTCCGAATGGACCAATCAGTAGATGCCTGAGCCAGCAGACATTGCAATGTGAGAGTGATAGAGAGTGAGAGCGCCATCTACCTGCCCAGAGAGAGCACTGCCAATTTTTGCTCTTTTGGGCCCCGGCTGTTGATGGTAAACAGCACGACTGGGATTCGAACTCACGTTCCTCTGGTCATAGTGTCAGCGTCTTAGCCTGTGAATATCTTATATGACGAGCATGCTTAAAGACTAGGTGTGTGGGGAGTGATGCTTCATGTTGTAAACAGTAAGGACAGGAGAGACAAGGTGTGTTTAGAATGAGACATCTGGACAATGGTTGCCTTAATGGCGGAGAATGCATTTGATGCTCGCTCGATATTCAATCAAAATATGGGATGAAAGTAGGCAGGAAGAATTGAGACAGCCTCAAGGCTGCATATTGTGCATTAAAATGTTGTCTATGTAGAGAGCTCTCTAGGTATTGGGACTGATCCATTACAGACATTTTAGTGCTCTGGGATTCAAACATTAATATCTATTGAAATATGATATTTTTATCATTTTACCACTCATCTGAACCATCAGGTTACTTGGCACGTACAGAAAATATAGACAGTAAGTTTAACTGTAGCAAAACCCCAGCAGACTCAGTGAGACATGTATGACTGTAATCTAATGACTTAACGGCAGGAAGCTCTGTATCTGAATTAATTTTCCATGCATGTACCTACTCTTTCTTCCCCTCTCTCTCCTCCATTCTTGTCCTGCAGATGGCCTCTTGTTTCCAGCCTCTCCGCTGGACTGGGACAGTTTCACTGACCCTGAGGGTCTTTTTGCACCCGCTCCTGCAGGCGACTCTCAGGTTGGCCAGGCCTCGTGCCGCTCAGTCATCCACGGCCTGTTGGGGTCCCGGCCTGTGTCCTGGGAGGTCAGCATGGACCTGTCTGTACTGTGGGCTCCTGAAGGCCCTCCACGAGGCCCCTGGGAGGAAATCATTCACCAGCTCACCGCCCGTTCCGTCATCAGAGACTTTGAGAACATGGCTGAGAAGGAGACAGACATAGAACACGGTGGGAGTGGGAAAGAAATCTAGAGGCAAAAAAGGGAAAGAAGAGAGCAGGATATATATATATATATATATATATATATATATATATATATATATATATATATATATATACAGTATATGTTGTAATTGTTTAAAAATATATATTTATTTAATTATTGCTCATTATTTATTATATAAAATTTTGAAGTTGCACAGGACTAATATAAGAATAACTCTATAAATGTATATGTATGTATATAAATGTATGTACAGGGCCTTGCGAAAGTATTCACCCACCTTGGCTTTTTACCTATTTTTTAACATTACAACCTGTATTTAAATGTGAGGCATCTGCACAAAATAATCTAAATTGGTAATGTAAAATGAGAAAAACAAATATATATATATATATATTAGGGATGCACCGATACCACATTTTTTCAAACCGAGTACGAGTACAAGTACTTACATTTAAGTACTTGCCGATACCA
>BRDA01041240.1:898-15999 GCA_036984385.1 Crenuchus spilurus
ATGATCTGTGACCCTGTCGTACCAACAAGGCGTCTTTTCCAGGGACTTGACTAGTGTCCTCTCAATGGCCAGCAGAGCTAAGCTTCTTAAACGGCCTTGGCTCATGGTGTTGCGGGTGTAAGACTTGAGCCGCTTTAAACAGGAGAAGCTCTTTACACCTGCTAGCTCGCTAGCTGGGACCGGCACGAGGCTAGTGTGAAGTGTGTCCGCCTGTGAGTGCTTTGTGACGGTGGAGAGGCTCAGCAGCACCCGCTGGCCAGAAACTTTGATAGAAGTCAGAATGAGTGATAGAAGTCAGTCTCCAAACACAAGCAGCTACAAAAAACACCAGAAATAGAAACTCGATTTGTCGCTAGTCGTGTTTTAACAAAGAACATGCTGCTAAGATGATTAGGAAAGTCTTTGGTTCAACTAAAAACAGAATGAAAAAAAAAATGCTCCCACGGATGTTTACACCAAAAGATCGCTGATTCGCTCATTTAGCTGTCAATCAAAAAGGGATTCAGCCTCAGACAGATCATCCAATCATCATGCAGAAGCTGAGCGTCCGGGCCAGCCGAGGCCAGCCCACTGCCCCATAGACCCCCAGAGACGCTGAACGTCCGATGGGTGGGACAAAGGCCAGGATTCATCCAATGACTCGTCTCGTTTCGCTGCACGCTTTGCTTTGCCATTGAACTCTGTGGACGCTGAGCATCCACCCTGTTTAAAGCACTGTGAAGCTGCGGGAATGAGTGAGAGGAAAGCTGTGTCATTACTAGTGATAAGAAGCTGATTCTGAACAAAAGTTGAGCGCGTTGTAGCGCATATTTAGTCAATGACATGTACACACAACAGTATATTATTGATCACTTATTTTTTTGACATTTTAGGGGAAGCTGAGCTTCCCTTGCAGTCTTAGAGCAATCGCCTCTGGTCCCCACCAATATTCCATATATGCTCAAAATGTCACCCCAAGTACAGTGATATAAACATATAAACATTTGTGTAATGTTAGGATCTGTCAAATTTTCCACCAGTTGCTTATGGGACATTTACGAGGATGGGTCAGAAAAGATCCTTTATAACTTCTGTTGGCTGCAGGGTCTTATCAGCACTTTCTGTACTAGGTCACAATCTGTATAATAACTGCTGTTTGCATCATTATGTCAACTGCATCAGTTCATTTATGATTGCAGTGCAACAAAACATGGCCTCTCCACTTACGACTGGCACAAAAGAAGAGCAGCGTGCAGTGATTCATTGCAAATGTTTGGAGTGATACTGTAAGGAAGGTGAACGTTTCTTAAAAATCATTACTGCTGATGAGACCTTGATTGATTACTACGAGTCTGGGAGAAAACAGAGTATGGAGTGGAAACATCCTCAGTCAACCAAAAAAAGTTCAAAACTCAAGCATCAGCTGGAAAATACATGCTGACAGTTTTCTGAGAGGTTCAGTATTGAAACATTATCAGGAAAAAGGTTAAACAATCAACAAGTGAAACTCACTGAAGAGTAAAACTAAACACAGAGGACTGATATCTAAGTGTGTTGTGTTGTTACATGATAATGCACATCTGCACACCACTGCCTAGACCATCAACACTCCAAAAACTTAAATCCTCCCTGTAGTCCTGATCTTTCCCCATCAGTCTATCAGCTGTTTAGTCTCCTGAATGAAGCCATAAGAGGATGGAGATCTGATGAAGAGGTGAAGACAGTGGTAAATGTGTCTCAAATCAACCAAAAATATTTTTAATGAGGAAAAATGAAAACTTGCTGATAGATTGACATAGTATTAAAAAGCAGATTATATTGAAAAATATATATCATCAATTGATTTCCTGAAAACTCAAAAATAAATTCTACAGAGTACAGATCATTTTTGACTCACCTTCATATTATTGTAACAATGTGCCACTGTATCAAAGGCTGCACATCTCTGACTTGAATAACAATGTAACAGCATTTGTACATCATTTTGTGCTGGAACTAAATTTTCTAAAAAGTGTCAGTCAGGTAGCGTATGCCCAAATTAACCTGTCCAAACAGAAAAGAGCACTGATGCATTCCTACTGGACAATCCTCAAGGTTTTTAGATTTAATTTAGAAATCTTGCTTTGTGTTATACCCCCATGAAAAGTCTATATAACACAATACTGGCTCATTTACACTAAGTAATATTGTGCTTTGTTGGTATGTCTGCTGGGATGTTAAAATGTTCAGTAAATATTTTAAAGTGCAGTTTATTAATTAGTCTTTGAAGTGAAAACAAAAACACATTTAGTCTATTTAATTTATACAACGGTGGAAAAAGAGGCAAACGTAATGAAACACTGCGAAAAACCGTGTTCAGTATTCAACTTTCAGCCACATTATTCATGTTGTTCGATTTCTGTTTGTCAAGAATTTTCATTCTGGTGCACCCCTAATTCAAATAGTGCCTAACTGTGCATCTTTTTTACCAGCCACCATTCAGCGGCGTTTACGGAAAGAGAAGAAGGCCAAAAAAAGACTGCAGGAGGCTCTGGAGTTTGAGTGCAAGAGAAGAGAGGAAGTGGAGCAAGCTTTACAGCACACTGCCTCACACATATTCACACAGGGTGAGATGCACAGACTCTGATGGAGATTAAACTGTTTTTATTGAGTAGGCTAGTTGTTATCTTTTAACATAAATATTTAACCCAGATAACACAGGTGGAGTGGGTCTGAATGTGGAAGTGGAACACACCAGAGCCCCATGGGAGAGCACCACATTACAAGGTAGCACTGACTGATTCATTGGCCATATAAAAGAAATAGTGCCAGTGAAAGGCGATGTTGTATGTCTATTTGAATATGAACACAGGGGACATAGAATAATAAATGTACCAGATGGAGGTCGAACATTGTGAAAATGAAAAGCCCTTTTCTGTTACGAGAGGAAGAGTCATTGAAAAGTAGTTTTCAAAAGAGCCGGCAGTGTTTATAAATGACAACGTACAGGACATTTTAACTTTTTATTAAAATGATAAACATGATTTTTGTAGAATGATTTTTCCTCATGACGCCATCTGCTGGCTAACCTTGCTAACTGCTAATGTTTACTAGAATAGAGTTCATGTTTTGTTGGTTACCATAATACAATTCATTGTCTTTCAGTCATATTAAATATGTTACTTGACTGCTGTTATATGTGTAACATTCTTTTGTACCTCTTGTTACTTTGTATGTGCAACCAGCTGACCAAACACCTTGGCAGTGTGACCCAAATCTGTAGTGGATAAACTAATTAAATATATTAAAAAACAGTGTTGGAGTAATTACTTGTGACCCTGCTACATCCCTGGCCATGCCCCCTGCCTCGTCAATGTCTTATCCCTGTGTAATCTGACATCATGCCTTGACTTAAAATAAAAAAAATACACTAATCTAAAATAATTTCTTCCCGCACTGTTAAACTTGCGTGTGCAGCACAGACTCAACAACAACAGTGTCAAAACAGTAAGAGTGTCATAAATCTATATTTTGATTAAATCTGCTCTAAACTTATTTTCCAAAAACCAATTTTCAGATGTGCTGATATATTGTGAAAAAATACAATATAATTTTTTTAATTATTTAATTAGGGTTTTAATTCACACAGGCAGGTCCGGCGACAGTCAGGTGGATTGGGTACTCTAAATTGATCATACGTGTGTGTGTGTGCAATCCAGCAATGGATTGGTGCCCTGTCCTGGGCTTAATTGAATAGTGTAATGCCCTGCCCTGCGCCCAGTGAGGGGTGAACTGCGACCCTGATAAGGATTAAGTGGGTGTGATAATGGATGGATGGGTCCGGCGACTCCAAAGAGTTTATCACGTTATTTGTTTAGGCCTGCTATGTGTGTGCCATGTGCTTGTTTATGTTTCTCCATGTGCCTGTCGCCATGCGCTTGTGTCTCGTTCACATCATGTCATGTTTCAGTGTTAGCACCTGTTTTGTCTTGTTACATGTTAATCAGTGTGTGCTTATGTTTCGTCATGTGTCAGTCTTTTGTCAGTTATTATATGTCAATCCAGCCAGTGTATGTTGTCCGGTCACAGTAATACATATATGATTATGTCAAGTTTATTAGTTAGTCTCTGTTCACAACCATAGTGTTTAGTGTGTTTTGTACACAATAAAGCTTTGTTTTGGATCTATGCCACATCCTCTCCTCATCATTCACATCCACATGATATTACTGAAGTAAAAAATGTAATTCATGAGAAATTACTGATTACTTCTCAGAACTGTAATGGGATTACTTTACTTCTGCAAGATCAAAACATTTTTACAGCAGGTAGTAGACAACACATAATAAACAAACATAAAATTGTTTTAATGCATTGTGGGCAATATTGTTCTCTTGAAGACAGATGACATAAGTAATGCAATTCTTATTGAGTGACTGTAAAGTGATTACAAAAAATTTACCGTAATGTTTGCTTAATTACCAGAAAACAATTTAATTTACTTTAACATAACACTTTTGAGTAATCTCAACACTGATGTGAAGGAAGCAAAAAGTCCTCAACATTCACATTCATAAACATCACTAGTGCAGTAATGCTTTCCCTGCAATGACAACTTGGAACTGAATGAAATGATCTATTAGCTTCAAGCTTGCTAGTAGCTAAATAGTCTTTTAAATGTTAGATATTTAAAAGCATGATTTATTTTGATGTCATAATACAGTTTTAAACTATAGTCTCAAATTACTGGAAATTTACTGATATTTTCATAATTATTACTGTTAATGTCTGCATTTTTAAACTTTTTCTTGTGTTTTTGCTTCACAGAGAGAAACGGATAAACAAAGTCTACAGGATTGTGCTGAGAAATGAAGGAGCAATAGTGAAAGTGAACTCTCCTCTGCACACAACTTGGACATTGATTTAAAATGTTAAAAGACCAACAGAGACATATTTATGTAAGAACAATTTTCTGTCTCCACTTCAGAACAATCTGAATCACTTTAGAGTCTGTATCACTTTTCCAATATGTATGTATTTATGCTCAAAGGAAAGTCAATTCATTATTTTATTAGCAATGAATTTGATTTTGATTTGATGATTACTTTATTGTCATTCATTTTGTGTTACTTTTTACTGGAAGGAAACTTCTCAGCGTTTTACTGTTTTAGAAATAAGCTCTGGGGGATATTACACAAAATAAGATTAAGTTAGCCAGATACCTTAAGTCTACTGTTGAGAATGAGATGTCCTGCTATTCTTTTCCTCAATGGACAAGTTTGGCTTTGGGCTTAAGTTACTTGGCTAAAGTAAAAAATCATACTACGTGAAACATCTTTTTGGCTAACATGACAGCACAAATAAGCTCAAATTAAATGTCAGCAACAGGGAAGGAGCAAGGTAAAGGGAGAACACAATGCAGAAACAAAATACAACTGAATACAATTCAAAAGTGTCACTGTAAAGCAATGAAGATCATGAGCAGACAGAACAGTTCTTTTGCAGTTTTCTTTACATCTGAAATAGATATAAGCCTTAAGTTTCAGATCGTTATGTAACTTTTTGTTTTTGTAGAAATACCGGTAATTGTTTTTCTTAGAGTTGTAAAATCTGACATTTTCTGATTCATACACTTCACACTTTTATTTAATTTTTCATTTAATTTTAATGTATTCTGTTATGGACCCATCAAATTAACTGAAAAGATACTAAACCCAACAACAGCTGGTACACAGTATATACACTGCTCAGAAAAATAAAAGGTAACACTTAAACAACACATACGAGGTCTGAATAAATGAAATAGTCTCATTGAATACTTTGTTCTGTACAAAATCCCACAAAAATCATCAATGGAAACCAAATTTATTAACCAATGGAGGCCTGGATTTGGAGTCACACAAAATTAAAGTGGAAAAGCACTACAGGCTGATCCAACTTTGATTTAATGTCCTTAAAACAAGTCAAAATGAGGCTCAGTATTGTGTGTGGCCTCCACGTGCCTGTATGACCTCCCTACAACCCCTGGGCATGTTCCTGATGAGGTGGTGGATGGTCTCCTGAGGGATCTCCTCCCAGCCCTGGACTAAAGCATCTGCCAAATCCTGGACAGTCTGTGGTGCAATGTGATGTTGGTGGATGGAGCGAGATATGATGTCCCAGATGTGCTCAATCGGATTCAGGTTTGGGGAACGGGCGGGCCAGTCCATAGCTTCAATGCCTACATCTTGCAGGAATTGCTGAGACACTCCAGCCACATGAGGTCCAGCATTGTCCTGCATTAGGAGGAACCCAGGGCCAACCGCACCAGCATATGGTCTCACAATGGATCTGAGGATCTCGTCTCGGTACCTAATGGCAGTCAGGCTACCTCTGGTGAGTACATGGAGGGCTATGCGGCCCTCCAAAGAAATGCCACCCCACACCATTACTAACCCACTGCCAAACCGGTCATGCTGAAGGATGTTGCAGGCAGCAGATCGCTCTCCACGGCATCTCCAGACTCTGTCACGTATGTTACATGTGCTCAATGTGAACCTGCTTTCATCTGTGAAGATTGCAAATTTGCCAATCCTGGTGTTCTCTGGCAAATGCCAAGCATCCTGCAGTGTTGGGCTGTGAGCACATCCCCCATCTGTGGACGTCGGGCCCTCATACCATCCTTATGGAGTCGGTTTCTAACCATGCAGACACATGCACATTTGTGGCCTGCTGGAGGTCATTTTGCAGGGCTCTGGCAGTGCTCCTCCTGTATAAAGGTGGAGGTAGCGGTCCTGCTGCTGGGTTGTTGCCCTCCTATGGCCCCCTCCATCTCTCCTGGTGTACTGGCCTGTCTCCTGTTAGCACCTCCAGCCTCTGGACACTATGCTGACAGACACAGCAAACCTTCTTGCCACAGCTTGGATTGATGTGCCATCCTGGATGAGCTGCACTACCTGAGCCACTTGTGTGCGTTGTTGAGTCCGTCTCATGCTACCATGAGTGTGAAAGCACCACCAACATTCAAAAATGACCAAAACATCAGCCATAAAGCATAGGTACGAAGAAGTGGTCTGTGGTCCCCACCTGCAGAACCACTCCTTTATTGAGTGTGTTTTGCCAATTGCCAATAATTTCCACCTGTTGTCTGTTCCATTTGAACAACAGCATGTGAAATTGATTGTCAATCAGTGTTGCTTCCTAAGTGGACAGTTTGATTTCACGGACGTTTGATTTACTTGGAGTTATATTGTGTTGTTTAAGTGTTCCCTTTATTTTTTTGAGCAGTGTATATATCACTGAACAATGGTGTGATGGCAGGGTTGCCGCTGTTCTATAAAGAACATTGCTACCATTCTGCAATTTGCTGACGATCACATGGACATGCAAAAAAATATTTTTTGTTTAAATGAGAAGCTTTATGTTGGTTCAAAGTAAACTGTATTCCAGCATAATAACTTTATCCCATCTATGAAACGTGGTGGTAGTATCACGGTTTGGGCTTGTTTTGCTGCATCTGTACCAGGACAGCTTACAATCACTGATATAACAATGAATTATGAATTATTCCAGCAAATTCTAAAGAAAAATGTCAGGACATCTGTCTGAGCTGAATCTCAAGAGAAGGTGGGTCATGCAAAAAGACAAACCAAAGCACACAAGTTGTTCTATCAAAGAATGGTTAAGAAGAAAAGTTCATGTTTTGGAATGGTCATGTCAAAGTCCTGGCCTTAATCCAATACAAATATTGTAGAAGCTGATGTGCAGGACTGATCACAATTACCAGAAATGTTTAGCAATTGCAATTGTGCAGTTATTGCTGCACGATGGGTCACACCAGATAAAACACAGGATTACATTTGTCAGCCCCAGACATGTAATATTGGATCATTGTCCTCAATAAATAACTGGTCAGGTCTAATATTTTGTCGCTGGATTGATTTAGTTCTTTTTCTACTTTTAGAACTTTTTATCTAATAATCAATTTATGCACAAATGTATATATAGTTTTCAAACTTTCAGGCACCACTGTATAGTGCCATCTGTCTGTATTTGATTTTATGTACAACAAATACAAGTTGCAAAAGTATAAAACATTGCTTAAACCACATTACCTTAATTTTTTATTACCCAATCAACAAATACAACTGCATTTTTACAAACATGTTCAACAGCACGTAGCATAATATTCTGTAATTTTGTCTGATGTACATGTAAAAAGCAGTGAACAGGGGGATTTCTTACAAAATAAGGGGTTCTCTGTTTAGCCACATAAAAGTCAAATCTGTCCAATGGGAAAAGAGTAGCAGGATATTCCTATAGGACAGTTCTCAATGTTGGGCTTAAGTTATCTGACTAACTTTGAAATCCTGCTTTGTAGAATACCTCCTAAATCACCTAAAAATAAAACTAATTTAAAAGAATCACAAAAACAAAGTATGCATTGCTGTAAATCTTTCAATCTAAGAGCAAGTTTTCTTAAGACACAAATAATACATCGTTTTAAGGCTGAAATATCACTGATGCACAGTTGTGATAGCATTGCTTAATATTTGTGACCCCGCCAGGGAAAACCAGGCCAAAGTCACTGGGCAATTTACTGAGATATCGTGTCAATATCGTGTCACTCACATTAGCGACAAAACTCAGCCACTTGGTATTATTGCTGTAAATGAAAGATAATAGTCTCAGATATCTATTGTAGTACATATTTTGATCAAAAACAAAATTTAAATTCACAAAAAAGTTGTTTTGAAAAAAAAAGGCCTGGTTTTCCCTGGCGGGGTCACATTTCTCAATTGCCAGTGTTATATATCCCAAATACATAGATGTGGTAGAGCTAAATCCTTATCAATGCTGTCTAAAATAAGGTATGAATTTGAACTTGAAACATACAACTTTTAGAAAAACATTTTAAAATGGAAAGATTTTCACACTGTATAGAACTCATATGCAGTCAAACAAGCAATAAAATGTCACTTAAATATGAAAAGAATTTTACTTTCAATATTGTGGCTAATAGTACTGTAACAATTCAAGTAAACTCTGCTCAAAATACAAGATACTCCATTTTAAAGCCTAAAACTTTAAAGCAGCTTAATTAAGATGTTCTTTTGCAGCTTGTGTAGAACATTACTTATGTCTACGGTCCCTCAAGTCTGAGGCATCACAGATAAAAATGTAGGGGAAGTGACGGATCGTTCACACCGACCACCTTCTGTTTGGAGGCTGATTTATACTTCTGTGAAAGAACATGTAAACATATCTGCACCGTATCACAAACATGGAGTTTATGGGTTTGCATAACACACTGAGGCCCTGCATCATTACTTGCACTTGAAGCCTTGTGCCCTTCGTTGGTGCGTGCATATTTAGATGTGCAAGAGTTAAGGGTGTTCCTGTAAATTTTTCTCAAGAAAGTTGCACTTAATGCATCCCTATTGAAAGTCAACATGAGACTGCAATTCTGTAGATATTACTCATGTTATGCTGTGACCCCGAGGCATTTCACATGTACATACAAGGGGCATGTTAACGTTGTGCACTGGTTTGCTATACTTTCCTGTTTGAACAACATGCTTCTTTGTAAGAGTGAAGAATGGGCTTTGAGGTAGGTTCTCTTGGATGATGGGTGTGTCAGAGGTGTTATCCAATCAGCACTGACAGGTATATGAACCCCACCATAAAGGCAGTCATCACAACAGATTCTAATAAAATCCTCTACAATTACAGCTCTGTAACACCAAGAATGGCCTTCCCAGCTGCCATAGTCCCAACGCTGGCATAAACACAAATGTGTTCAATGCACCACTATTTTGCTATAAACATTTGGCTATGTTTTGTTGGGGCTGGATGTAACCATGCTCAAATAACAAGAAAAAAATACTCAATTGTAAGGGGGATTTTCTTTTTCTTTGCCCAAATTGAGTAAACCTTTTGGCAAGGTTTTGAAAATGCTATAGGAGAAACAAAACGTTATTCAGTTTACATTCAAGCTATTCGTGATGTAATTAAGGCTTTTCTTAGATAACGTTCCCTTCAACATCACAAAAGTGTGCACTTCAATGCCTTAGAGCTTAGATGAAGTACTGGGACAGGGCCAAAGAACGTGCACATCCCCAGAAAACTACCTGGTGTGCAAATCCACAAAGCTTTGAGGCAAGCGATTAGCTATCCAGTAGCATCTGTGGTGGGTCATGACCCAAACAGCTCAAGCTGAAGCAAAACTAACCCCTCTATCAACGGCCATTGAATGACACCCACACATGACTCAAAGAGATGCATATGCAGAAGTATAAATCACCTTTACTCAACCCTTATGTTTTAAAAAGAAATAAACATTTCTGTAGCACTTAAGCACACTGCAGTGCTTGAGTTGGCATCCTATCTTTTTATCTGTATCTTTTTATGCTGTAGTCGAACTTGCCAGTTAGTTGTAATTTTTTTAAATAAAAACTCAACATTAAAACACAGTTTGTGGCCAATTGTACTTTTAAAAATATCAGTACCATAAAGGGTTATTTAATGTAACACTGTAGATCAGGGTTACCCAATCCAGGTTCGGAGATCTATAAACCTTTAGCCTTAATTTAATACACTTAATCAAGGTCATGAAGGCTTTCAGTGTCATCTGAATATAAAAGTCATGTGTTTTGGATCTAAACTCTCCAGGGTGGTAAATCTCCAGGACCAGGAATGGGCATCCCTGCAGCAGATGAACAACTTTTTCATCTTTCAATTAATTGTTCTTTAAAATATTTAAATGAAATATTAGTTGTAGAACTATGCATGGTTCTTTTATGGCATCACTTGCGGGTTAGAGTTCGGTTTTGTCCTGATGAAGTGGAACACTATTCTGAATGTCTTTGTCTGATTTTTGTCCATTTCCCTGTCTTTTCAGCTTCTCACTGTCTTCATTAGGCAGCTTACTCTTTTTCTTCTTCTTCTTCACTTTCTTCTCCTTTTTCTGGCCATCTTCACCACCTTTGGTCTTCTTTTTGCTTTTCTTTTTCTTCTTGTCTTCTGGTATGGTTGCAGGGTCTCCTTTTCTCCCAGCCCAGTTTTCTTTCAGACAAGCTTACGATAAAGAGAACGTGAATTTAATTGAAAATGAGAGTATATGTAAACTTTTTGAAACTTTAGTACACATTTAATTCACAAAACAGATATTCATATCTGTGGTCACTGTAAATGATCAAAGAAATCACATCCTATATAAATACAGAGAACAACCTCCTGCACATTTTAATGCACACTTACTTTATTTACTGAATTTAACAATTTGAAAAACATTTGTAAAATGTGGTCTGTACAAACATTATCACACATTTAATATTAGAAACTGTGAATTAAAATGTGCAGATATTTTTATTTGTTCCCTTTAAAAGGTGACCTCACATTTAACTTAAACTTAAAAATAAAAATTAACAAAATGTGTCATTTGTACAGGGGTATGCAAACTTTTGCAATCAACTGTACAATGATCCACTGAAGACAGTGACCTCTATTGGAGTTACAAATTATATTTCAAAAAAATAATTAAGATAAAAAAATACATGTTCTTGTAATGTTTGATTATTGGTCTATTGAGTCTGATTTTAAAAAACAATATCAGTCGGTACATGTTTACATTTTAGTTTTAGTTAGTTATTTACTCCGTGATTTGATTGCCAATTGTCAACAGACATTTCATACCTTTACAACCTATTTCGTTCGTAGCTTTGTTAAAATATACAAAAGCTAAAACAAAAATGCATTAAATTAGTCAAATTAATTGAAAACTGAAAAGCTCTTCAAATAAAACTAATACTTTTACTCATTTTACTAAACCACACAATTCTGTACATTTACAATGAGTAGAAACTAGGGGTGTAAAAAATAACCGATTTGAATCAGAAGACCGATTTTGACTTGAACAATGTAAGTGCATCGGTACATGGACCACTGAATCGGTCTATTTGTAAAGTGAACCAGCCGGTGACCCAATTACATAGCTGTCAATCGGTTTGGTGTTACTGATGTGCTCCTGCTGCTCGCCCGCACTCACTCTCTCGCCCGCTGTCTCTCACAGGGTTGCTAGGTTCGCGGTTTTCACACCAAATTGGGCTTGTTTGAAAATCCAGTCATGGGTGAAAATTCAAGCGAAGCGGGTGCGGCTTTTTGGGCTACTTTTAAAAATTACTGCGGCTGCCAAAAAACAACAAGAAAAGTGGGTGTTGGAAGATTAAATGCAACAATAAGAACGAGGAGAACATAACGACATAAGGAAGTACAGCGTGAAAAGGAGAGCAAGAGAGAGAGTGAGAGAGAGAGAGAGACACACACAGAAGGTGAAGAGAAGACAGTCGCTAGCTAATATGCCAGGTAAACGGGGGAAATATGGGTATTGCAAGGACTGGGAAAAAGAAAAAGGTTTGATGGAATGGATTAAAAGTGTTCCTAATGATGAGAAAAAAGGCATATTGCAAATGCTGCAAATGTGAAATGTCAGTTCCTTTTTTTGCAAATTGTTACTAGTAAATGTTCTTGACTTGGATATAAAACTTTTATAAAAGAAATAATAAACACTAATGTTACCATATTATTAATGACATAAATCCCTTATAAACAAAATAGTAAGTCATACACTCAGTTTTGCCATCTGCTTCAAACATGTGACAGGCATATTTTGGGCTAGTTCAAGCTTCTGAAGAGCAGGTTTTAAACTGAGTTTGGGCTGGATATTTTTGCTGGACCTGGCAACCCTGGTCTCATTAACTGTCGAGAAACTTGTCACAGTAACGTTTGAAAGACAAACATGTCCGACGCACATATATACAACGCTCTACTGAGCTTAAAATCTAAAGTTTGGAAGAAGTTCAGTCTTTAACTGAAGAGCGGAAAAGATTTGGTGAGACGACATGAGGAAAGTGGCGATGAGGACGCTAGCATGGCACCGCTAGCCCCACAGAAAAACAGGACTTCTTCCAGCCAAAACTCAACCACAACTCAGATAGAGCCAAAGTAATAACAGCTTCAGCAGCTCGGTTCATTGTCAAAGACTCAAGACCATACTGTGTGGTGGAGAATGAGGGCTTTGGGGACGTGTTTAAAACATTGGAGCCCTGGAACCACATCCCAACGCGACAGTATTTCACTGTTTCTGACTTCACATGTCAAATACAAATATACTGGTTCTCTAGTATTTCATTAATCTATCTGAAAGCAAGCAAAACACATTTTTAGTATTAACTTATGTTGAATCAATGTAAAAATATCTATTTTAAACAAGTAACTCGTATTATTTCCTACCCGATTATATTGAACCGAATTGTATCGAAATCCTACTGAATCTAATCGAATCGGTCCAATTTAAAATAAATTGTTTCTGAATCGTATCGTGCCACATGAATCGAGATACATATTGGATTGTATTCACACTGTATCTGCAGGACGTAAATACTAGATAATATTATTAGCTAATTTATATCCTGGTTGAGCTCTACTACCTAGAAACATGATCCCCCCCGCCCTTAAAGTAATTGGATCTGTCTACATTACAAATGACACTTTCACAGATGGTTCCATTTTACTGCAAACCAATGTTCTCCTGCAGTCAAAATGAATTGTATGTTCACTCATCTAAAAAAAAATTCATAATAATTGCGTAAGCATTCAGTGCATCAATAACTCCTAAATCAATGGTGAAGTTGGTTTTATAGTCACATATGTAGTGGAGGTCTCCAGTGTGCTTTCAAATGGTTCTAAGTGACTGTATATAAATATGTACATATAAAAACTTCTGCTAAACCAGGACTGAGGCATAACCTACATAAAAGAACACTTGAAGCATCTCTGTAATAAGGTATTTGAAAAGTATAGATCCAAGTCACTGAAAATCCCTTGGAGTGTTGTACAGTTGCACTTAAAAAAGGGAATTTCTTTAAATCTGCCAAAAACAAGACACACTACTGACAAGTGACTGTGCAAGATGGAGACCTAAATCAACTCAAAGTGTTGGAAGCTAAGTTTGGACAACTTTTGCCTGGGTGATTTATCACATTTTTGCTTTTAAATGACTGGCAAATAGGCAGACATCTCATCAGACCAGAACCTTCTTGTCTCATTTTTACACAGTCAGTTATGTTTTTTGTGGGCGGCCTATTCATGATAGATGTACAAATGTGCCATACTTTTAACTTTATGATTAATCAAACTATTCTCCAAGGGATATTTAGTGGCATGGAAATGTTCTTCATCCCCTGTGCTTTTCCATTATCTTGTCAGACAGTTGCTTTAGAAAACAACTCACCAAAAATTGGAACCTTCCAGATAGAGGTATGTTTGTACCGCATTCACTTTGAACCCATTCACTGCACACAGGTCTCCATATAAATAAATGTGAAGTTTATCTGAACACTTCAGTTTTGAATATTCCATCCATCCATCCATCCATTATCAATCGCTTTATCCAGGGCCGGGTCGCGGAGGTAGCAGTCTGAACAGGGAAACCCAAACCTCCCTCTCCCCAGACACCTCAGTCAGCTCCTTGGGTGGAACACCGAGATGTTCCCAGGCCAGTCGAGAGACATTGTCTCTCCAATGTGTCCTGGGTCTTCCCCGGGACCTCCTCTCGGAAAGACATGCCTGGAACACCTCCCTAGGGAGGTGTCCAGGGGGCATCCAAAACAGATGCCCGAGCCACCTCAGCTGGCTCCTCTCGATGTGGAGGAGCAGCGGTTCTACTCCGAGCTCCTCCCGAGCTTCTCACCCTATCTCTAAGGGAGCGCCCAGCCACTCTGCCGAGGAAACTCATTTCAGCCGCTTGTATCCGTGATCTCGTTCTTTCGGTCATTACCCAGAGCTCATGACCATAGGTGAGAGTAAGAACGTAGATTGACCGGTAAATCGAGAGCTTTGCCTTTTGGCTCAGCTACTTCTTCACCACAACGGACCGCTGCAGAGACCGCATTATTGCGGAGGCTGCACCAATCTGTCTGTCAATCTCACGCTCCATTCTTCCCTCACTCGTGAACAAGATCCCGAGATACTTGAACTCCTCCACTTGAGGCAAGACTTCTCCACCCACCTGGAGAGGGCAAGCTACCTTTTTCTGGTCAAGAACCATGGCCTCGGACTTAGAGGTGCTGATTCTCATCCCAGCTGCTTCACACTCGGCTGCAAAC
>BRDA01041240.1:16009-26307 GCA_036984385.1 Crenuchus spilurus
CAAACGTCGGCTCACACTTCGTCGACCCTACTCTTAGTCGTGGAGATTCAGGCTCCGGTACCAAGAACTGGTGGTCAAGAACCATGGCCTCGGACTTAGAGGTGCTGATTCTCATCCCAGCTGCTTCACACTCGGCTGCAAACCGCGGCCCCAGATTACCGCCCCAGTGCATGCTGAAGGTCCCGGCTTGAAGATGCCAAAAGGACAACATCATACAGGGATCGGACAGTCCTTAACAAAGGGCCCCGGATTCCATACTCCCGAAGCACCCCCCATAGAATACCACGAGGTATTTTGAATATTTATGATCTTAAATATGTTTGTATTTAAAGCCTAAGATCCGCTAACAAATAAGTTTAGTCTTTGAAAATTGGTTTGCAATAAAACACTATCTGAACGGTGTCTCCTTTGTAGTCCAGATAAGCCTGACTTTTAATGGGGGAATATTTCTGGACTGTATTTACTATTATGTAAAATAAATAACTTGCTATAGTTAATGTTCAGTAACTAAAGAGAACAGGATTAGAGAGGAAACTAGTACATGATAACATAAGTTAGCTTGTGCAGAGTAACTTAAGAGAACTCGACAAACACTAGTTTAAATACATTTTGTACAGCTGTCCAACTCCCTGTCTGTGTGTACACTTTCTATTTGGTTGAACAAGGCTATAGTTTCAAAAAGTGAAGTTTTCAAGGATTGAGGAATGAGATGAACACTGTATAACCTTGAAACTTAGACCTTGATGACATGTTGTAGCACTTCTACTTTACTGAACAGAAAATATTCAAGTGTTTCACATCTGACCACAAAGCCTTCTGGATAGTGTTATGTCTATGAATTCAAAAGAGAAGTAATCATTGTAACATACTTGTATCTTGTCCTTTCAGGACGTGTTTCTCACAAAGGTATGTAGTGAGGTCTTCCTCTTGGTTCCCTTTATACCAGTCTTCAATAACTTCTTCATACTGCTCAATCATCACATCACACTAAAGAAGAGAGAAAATGAACATAAATAGAAAATAAAGATTCTTACACTGCTTTGCAGATCCATTCAATTAAAATAACGGATTAATAAAAAATCATTGATGAGAGTAGTTGTGGTGTTGTTTTGATGGAAATGACTGGGCTTTTCAAATAAACATTGTAAATGAAAATTGGACTCCAAACATGTCAACAGATCAACATCTTGGGACTTCAAAGTGAACCATGATGTTAAATCAGACAGGTAGTGTGCAAAACATCCCCTGAAAGTCA
This sequence comes from Crenuchus spilurus, assembly GCA_036984385.1. NCBI lineage: Eukaryota > Metazoa > Chordata > Actinopteri > Characiformes > Crenuchidae > Crenuchus > Crenuchus spilurus. Next base: position 17,265 of record BRDA01041240.1, read on the forward strand.
CACTCCTAAATGTATTAGGACGGGAAGTCTTTACATGCTAAAAAACTAATGTTATGTACAGTGGAAGCTCGGTTGTTATCATTAATCCACTCTAAAGTGCCTGATAACTGAAACAAACAATAACGGATCAATACTTCCCATAATAAATATCCAGCTAATAAACAATATAAATCCAATTAATCTGCTCCAGGTACTCCAAAATATTAACAAAAATTCATTTTATATAGAATAACTATAGTTTTACATTCAGGCGGCAACGCTGTGCGTCATTGCTTTAGTGTGACATGTTTGTTTTGAGTGTTAACAACAAGAAACAAAGCCAGAATGAACAACAAACACATGGGTGGATGCTTTGTTTTCGCAAAATTACAAGCGAGCCACCAGGCAGATGAACAATAACTGGGACAATAATTAACTCGAAAAAAGTTGACAATAACCAAATTGTTCAACCAGGGCAAATGATAAACGAGGTTACACCCCAGCAGGGACAGAACCTGATCAAATCATTGTATCAATGTTGCAAAAATGTAGACAAAATTGTCAGAACATTGTCACAATGTCATTGTGCCAGCTGGGACCCTACATTAATAATGACAATGTCATTATCAAAAAATGTCAATTTTATGAAGGTAAATGTGTTGGTTCAACCCTTTCCAAATCTTTCTTAATGGCATTGTGGTTAAATTTGTAGGTCAATTTAATGCCAGGCTTGGTTCCGTACTTCATTAAGTTAAATCAAGTGTGCTGGTGATAACTTTAATAAATCTATGTGATGACTAAAGAACACCAACACTGAAATAAAATTAAAACCAGAGCGTATTGTTACTTTTACTGTACTAATGCTTTCACATCAATTCGTAAATTTTTTTTACAAGCAAAAGCACTCTTATTTGTCAAGATACATGGTTTTAAATGACATGTTTAGGTACATAAGACACACAGTACTTTATATGCACCATCACACAACAGATACCACAATCAATTAAGGAAAAATCTTTGTTTCATGTGTACCTGTTTCTTGAGATCAGCCACTTCTGCACTTGTCTCATTCCACAGCTCATAAGGAATGTCCATGACGACCTTCACTCCTTTGTGGACCAGGTTATGCAAGGTGTTGAATGTCTCAGACATACCCTATGCACAGAGACGAAGAAGCAAAGACTGAACTAGGACTAGTATGTATTAGTACCTCTCAAAAAATCTGAATATTTAAAATGTATTTGTTTTCATAATTTAATTCAAAATGGTAAACTGCCATAGGTTTTAAATTCATTACACATAAAGTGATATTTTAAGCCTCTTTTGTTTCAATACTGATACAGTTTGAATAATAATTTGAGATTCTGGATTTGTGATTTTCACAAGCTACAGTAAAGCAACATTAAAACAAAAAAGGCTTGAAATGTCACTATGTGTAATGAATATAACATTTGACAGTCTACTTTTTAATTAAATGGTACTATTTACATATAACACAATGCATGCAGTTGGCTGAACAAATATGTATATAAGAATCTAGAAATCTAATTGAAGGAGCATTTATTTCCTATCACAAAAAAACTCTTGTGCTTATTCTATGCTGGCCACTTTAAAGCCATACTCCATTCCCTTATGAAAGGATTACCACTATGTTCAATGTACAGGGCCCAGAGTTGCTCAGCTCAGTTGCTCAAATGTCTGCTGGCTCAGGTGTCTGCCAGCTGATCCATCAGAGCTGTGGATACTGCTCTTTCCTACAAGCATGTTGGCTGCCCAGTGATGATGTATGGGCAGCAGTTCGAAAAGAGATGGTGGCTTGACTACACATGCATCGGAGGAGGCCTGTGTTAGTCTTCACTCTCCTAGTGGATGGGTGGGAGGGTCAGTTTGCTACTAATAAATTGGTTGGGAAATTTAGTCAAAAAATAGAAAAAACAAATATATTCAATATATGTTAGATTACTGATATAATGGTGTTTAAACTATTATCCAGTTAGATGAGTATTCACAGCCCATTCTCAGAGCATGTCCACAGCTTTTATAATCTCACCTTGGCAAAGCGATTGCTGCCATCTCTCTCCTTGTGTAGGTTGTACTGCAGGATTCTTGAACACACACTCTCCATCACCTCTATAAAACGAATATCACTATACACACACAGTCAGTCATGTACTGCATATTATTAAAAAGCACAATGAGCACAACCTGGAACAGACAAAGCCACGCCCACTTACGATTTAACGTATTTGATTGGAGGAGCTCCTTTATCGTCTAAGAAGCGGTAGTTGGTTTCAATGACCTCCTTTGTTTTGCCTGTTTCTTCTAATGCAGATTTCATTTCAATGCTCACAAACTTGCACACTGGTGGTTAAAGCATCAATACAGGACATTAATACACGAATGATAAACAGCTCACATATTCAGTTACAGCAGGAAACACTTCAGTATTGATAAAAGTGGCTCTGTTCTCACTTCTGCTTTTAAATAAACAGACCCTGTATCTCCTCACAGCAGAGACAGACGAGCCTGGAGTCCATAATGAACGTCTGAGTGTTTGCGGAAGAAGACAGGACTTGAAGAAATGAAGACATTCCTGTCAAGATACCTACCCTCACATTTATTTGGTAAATGCACCCACTCGTCGTCTTCGCCTTTATGAGCCTGGCAGCTTACGAAAAAGAAGGCTATGAAAATAAACACTTTCATTTTAGACTGGGTGTACTCTTCGCTTCTTTAAATAGATATATAAACTACATGAAACCTAAACAGAGAGCTAAGAGAGGTAGCTCCCGCTAACCAAACCAGCCTCTGTGAATGTTCCACTTCCGCAATGGCCCTCATCAACACACAGCGCACACAAGCCAGACCAATCAGAGACGCCGAAGTGGCAGCACTGAGCCAATGGGAAACAGGGGAGGAGCTGAGAGCGGCCAGTAAATACGTCTTCCACACTTGACGTGCCTTTATTATTTATAGAACACATGTAACGTGAAATAAGCAAAGAAAATAATCATCAGTCGTTTAATTTATGTCTTTATTTGTTTATTTTAAAATATCTGACTGTGGTGAGGGGGAGGGTAAAATGATCTGCACTCAGGCTGTAGACTTTCATAAGACAAAAACATTACGTTTCTACATTAATCTCACTGCTTCAATTTAAAGCTGATCGTTTCTTCTGACTTTTTTTGAATGCTCTATTTCATACTCTACCGTTTACTCACAGACTTGTGAATCCATGTCTCATCACCCGTAATGATTTTTTTCTCTTTACTTACAATATCACTCCAATTATTTCCTGCAAATCATAAGTAGTACGGCCATGTTTTCTTGCACAGCAGTCATAAATTCACTGACGTAACACATTCAAACCTGCACAGCAGTTATTATGGAGACAATGACCTAGTACAGAAAGTGTTGATAAGACATTGCAGCCAACAGAAGTTTTAATATAACTGAACTGCAGATGATTTTTGACCCTCGTGACCCTTTTGACCCTCTTGTGCCAAATTCTGACTTCCCTACACATGCATCTACATCAGGCAGCAGTATGGGCACAACAAATAACCAAAGGTGTCAAAAGTATTCACATTCATTACTCAGGTAAAAGTATAGATTCCATGGTTTAAAAAGACTTTTATAGAAGTTGAAGTATCAACTTAAGCTTTTTACTCCAGTAAAAGTACAAAAGTTCTGGTTTCAAAACTACTTAAAGTATAAAAGTAAAAGTAATGTAAGGAAAACAAATGCCAAAACTTAGGCTGTGCCACAGGGGCATATAGTGCACTACCCCACGACCCACCCCCAAATACATTTTTTCTAAAAGCCGTAATGACTATAATGTTATATTAAAATGGTAATGTTGATTTTTTGGGATGTACTGGCTTCCTGTTTCAGCTGCATATATGACCCTTGAAAATTAATACATTTTAGTCATTTCAGATAAATTAGTGGACCATATATGTGTAGTACTGAACTTACTGGAGAGTGACAAGACACGTGATGTGCAGGTGTGGTGGATCGCTTACAAATAGGGTATCAGAATGGTGTATGTTTAAACTTATCATCCAACCACAATCACATTCACTCTTTCTGGATGGCTCAGTTTATCTGGATAGGATGTTTTTTGAATGATGACAAACTGAAATGAAATACATAGGGGTTGTTTTTAAAATGTAAGGAGTAGAAAGTACCGATAATTGCATTAAAATGTAAGTAAGTAAAAGTAAAAAGTCATCCAAAAATAATTACTCCTGTAAAGTAGAGATAACCAAAAATTCTACTTAAGTATAGTAATGAAGTATTTGTACTTTGTTAATTGACACCTCTGCAAATAACACTCATGATTTCTGTTGTTTCCAGTGGCAGACTCAGAATATTTGAAGAGTAGGGGCAATAAAATAAAAAAAGCACATTTTTCCCACTGCAGGGGCACTACTCAGTTAGAGGGGCATCTTCCTGGGCACTTCATCATGTACAATTGTAGGCAAACCCTATACCACACTGCATCACATTTTCTCTACTGAAAAGAGCTCACTGTGGGACACTGTCTAGTAGGGGTGCAATATAGGACACTTAATGTACCGTTTTCTATTGGAAAAGCAACCAAATAAGGGGCCTCCTTATCAATTGTTCTTGTTCTAGAGCGCACATCATCATAATTTATCACAAAAAAGTGGCCACTCAATATTTTTTTCCCATGAGAAGGGCAGCTAGTAGAACACTTTTTGCCATTCTAGAGGGTACTTTGGCAAAATCTTTTCAACCATAGATAAACAAGGTCCCCATAGACCCCTCAAGTCCACCAGTGGTTGTTTCTGTATATAAAGAACTATTAAAATAAAATTTTCTTTCACAGAAAACAACAAAAGAGCAGAAAACGCATTATTGTGTTATATTTAACAAAAGAGAGTCTTTTAGTTTCATGGTTGGGACAGAACACTGGATTTTATAATGTCTCAAAAACACATATAATTAGAGCATTTTTAAAGATACAACTTTCCATTTTAACTCCCACGTCTGGAACAGCTGATAATGTCATCTCTGTCCTGTGGCAGCATTTTTCCTCATTATTTGACATTCTGTGATCTTCTTATTTTTGCAAAAGAAACAATTAAGCTGTAAGCACAATGACCTCACTTTCTCTCTGAATAAGAACTGGGTTAAAAAAATCAAGTGTGCTTGTGTGCTGATTTGGGTTACAGTATAAACACATTTTATTGTTGTGAACATACTTTATACTGTCATTGGCTGTGTTTTATTCTCTCGTTCTAATCCGCTGTTTTAGTCTCCTACATGATTAATCACAAATCAAAAATGTGAATATCCTGAAAAAGTTCATTTGTGTTCATAATTTTATTTATAAAGGTAAACTGTCGTATTTTAGATTCATTACAGATAAAGTGACATTTAAAGCCTTTTTGTTTTAATGTTGATCAGTATGACTTACAGCTCATGAGATATCTGGCCAATCAAGCACAGTAGCAACTCATTCAGCAAACCATTTGGTCGTAGTTTTGGCACTGAGGGCAGGTGTTAAGTCCTGCTGGAAAATTAAATCCACATCTCTATAAAGCTTTCTGGAATTGTGGTTTATGTGAACTACATGCCATACTAATAAAATAAGAACAAACAAAGGGCTTGAAATATGTCACTTTACTTGTAAGGAATATAAAATATATAAGTTAACCTGAATTAAATTATGAACAAAAATTTATAAATTGTGAATATTTTCACAATAGTATTAATTATGACTGTATAGTAGCAGTGATAGTAGGAAACTGCCATCCAACAGTCTTCAATACAATGACTAAAGCATGTAAAATAAACAATCCTTAGAAAATATATAAATGGGCCACTACATTGGCATCACTAACAATACAATTTGACATAGATTGTAAGCAAATATTCTGTCTTTTTTTTTTTTTTTACGTTTTTAGTATTTTGCCATTTTTTTCTTCCTCCCAATGTAGTAGTGGCCAATTAACCCCACATCCTATCTGCTAGGGTCTCTTTCCGTCATTTTGCAATGTCTGACTCTAGAAGGGTGAAGACAAGCACAAGCCTCCTCTGATGCATGTGATGCCTATTTTCCAACTACCGCTGATACACTGTCACTGGGTAGCCAACGCAATTGGAGGAAAGTGCAGGATCTTCAGCTCCACTGGACCAATCAGTAGACACCTGAGCCAGCAGACATTGTAGTGTGAAAGTGATGGGGAGAGAGCGCCATCTATCCGCCCAGAAAAAACATGGCCAATTTTTACTCTTTTGGGCATGGCCATCAATGGCAAACAGCACAACCAGGATTTGAACTTGCAATCTTCTGGTCATAGTGTCAGTGTCTTAGCCCACTGAGCCACTTGGGGCCCTCAATATATAGTTTTTAATATGAGAACCTTTAACCTACAGAAGCTGAGTCTTAGACTCAGACTACACTATTAAAGACTAGACTATTAAAGAGACTATTCCTCTTTTAGTCCTAATCCTAGACTATTAAACATTAAACAAATGTTTAATATGTTTTAGTGCTGGGTGGGCTATTTTCATCCTACTGGTGGGTGGTGGGAATCAACAACAAATACAGGTAGGAGTGAATTTCCAGTAAGCTTTAATATTCAGACTTCTTTTGTGAATACTGAAGCCTTCCTGTATGTCTAGGATATGAACCTCTAGCTACTAGATGTTAAGGCTGTGCTTTGGCAAGAACCTGCTGATATGATACACAGAATGATACAGAGGATATAAAGCAATATATTGTTATGTACTGTAATACTAAAAACAAGGCAGTACATTTAGAAACTTTATGCTACTTGTTTACATTGTCTGAAAGACTATGTCTGAAACTCTCTCTTATCTCACTTCCTATATTCTAGCATTCCCTGACGTTTCCTCTCCATGTGTGGTGTTCTTGCGTAAAGCAGAAGCTGTAATCGTAGTTGAGTCCCCTTCTACAATAACTTACCACTATCACTACTGAATTATTGTAATTCATGTGCAATACACATGTTAGACCATCAAAATATGCCTAATGGATTATCCCAGCTCATGATGCAATAAGTAAGAAACAGAGAATAAGAGAATAGCACTTACACTCAATATTGCCTCAACACATTGCTGCGTAAAGGATCTGATTAATAATAATGTGTGCAGCTATGTTTTAGTTTAATAGAATAATGCCACTTCTACATTCTGATATATTACTCATGATTGGGTTAACAGGTTTGAATGAAGCAGCAGGTAGCTGAAGTGACCTTGAATAAGGCACCTAAACATCAACTGCTACCCGGGTGCTGCAACTGATAGCACTGCCCATCGGTCTAAGCATGTGTGTGCACACTGCCCCATGATGTGTGTATGTGTGTGATTACTGCATGGATGAGATAAAGGCAGAAGTCAAATTCTTATGCATGTAAAACAAAGTAGGTTCTTCCTCTACTTAATTATAACCTATATCACTACATTCCCCTAATTATATATTTAATTTCTCTGTTGTGTATTCATATGGGAGATGGTACTGTAATGTCACAAATGTGAAAATATAGTGTAAAGTGTACTGTATTTACTCTTTTCTGGAGACCATTGTTATACTCTATGGACAGAAGTATTGAGATACAGTACATGCTCAGTCCTTGTTTCTCTTCTTTCTGTAATGGTATTAATTTATTTAAATTATTTAATTTATTCTGCTTTTGTTTGGAGTAACTGTCTCTACTGTCCAGGGAAGGCTTTGGATTTTGGAGCATTGCTGTGAGGATTTGATTGCACTGAGCATAAAAAACATTAGTGAGATCAGGATGTTGGAGAATCACGACCCCACCTCATCCCCAACTCCCTTACTCATTGGAAAAGTAATGGATGGAGCATCACCATTCCAGAGAACACAGCTCAATGCGGGCTTTATATCACTTTAGCCCACACCTACCTAACATTACCAGAACCAGTAGGTTCATGTTTATGTACTCCAGATAGTCCTATTCTAGTGTCAGTACTTAACAGGGACTGGACAAGCTGTGTGTATCTGTATCAGCAATAGATACGACTTAAAGTATGTGAATGCATTCATTAAAAGGAGAGTCCACAAACATTTGGACACTAGAGTGTATATTTGTTCACAAATGCAACTCACACTTTAGTACAGCAGGGGGCAGCCAGGAGCTTCGACTTAAAGCTTGCTTTGTTTTCAGTTGTGCACTCTGCAGAGGTATACTATGCCAACTATTTATGCTACAGCTTCTTTCCTCAATGATCATATTCACACTGAGTATTACAATTCAGTTCTTTTGACAATAGAAAATACAAATAATACAGTCCTAAATGTTTTGGCAAACATCTAAATCTAGTCAATATATCTTATAAACTCATTATGAGACTCCTATATGATTATTATAATACTATTCAGCCTATTTCTACATGACATATCCTTGATTTAAGTTTATCTAGTGAAATGTCTTATTTAAAATACATTTACATTTATAATTCAAGCATTATATGTAACCCAAGCAAAAATATGTTCACTAAATAATGTGACTAAAGATGTTGACATGTTTAACCTTACTAGATACAAAAGTTTTAGAACACCCCAATTTTTCCAGTATTTTATTGAAAATTATTGAGTTTAATGTCTCATTAAACTCTGAAATGAAAGACAGGAGTTAAATAAGAACTCAATGAATCAGTTTACAGACCAAAATGTATCTAAACTTTGGACACAAAGTGGCACTTTTGTCAGATATAACATCTGAACACACTCATGACATTCTTTCTACAAAAGACATCAAATATTCTTCAGACAGTTCTTCACAAATCTGCTGCAGAACATCACATAAATGTTGGCACTTGTAGGTTTGCTGTGCTTTTCACTTCATCCCAAATCAGTTGGATGGGGTTTAAGTCTGGAGACTGTGCTCCACTCCATGTTTTCAAGCTGACCATCTTGTTGTTTTTTCTTGATGTAGTTCTGTCAGAGCTTGGATTTACAAACCGGATTCCAAAAAAGTTGGGACACTAAACAAATTGTGAATAAAAACTGAATGCAATGATGTGGAGGTGCCAACATCTAATATTT
>BRDA01041241.1:0-13043 GCA_036984385.1 Crenuchus spilurus
GAGAGAGAAAGAGAAAAACAAGGACAGACTGATGGAGAGCAAATATGAGAATAAGAAAAAAATGGCAAGAGTGATACTGAGAGAATGAGAGAGAAACTGTGAGAGATGGAGAAAGAGAATGAGAAAGTGACAGGAAAAGTGAGAAAAATAAAAACAAGGACAGAGTGTGAAAGAGTGATAGGATGAGCACAAAAAATGGAAAAGATGGCAAGACAGACATACTGAGACAATGTGACAGTGAGAGATGTTGAAAGAGAGATAATGAGACAGAGAAATAATGACAGAATGAGAGACTGTGTGTGTGTGTGTGAGAGAGTGAGTGAGTGAGTGAGACATACAGAGAGACAGAGAGAGAAACACAGAGAGAGACAGAGAGCGAGAGACAGAGCGACAGAGACAGAGACAGAGAGAGAGAGAGACAGAGCGACAGAGACAGAGACAGAGAGAGAGAGAGACAGAGCGACAGAGAGAGAGCTGGGGATAGACACTCTTTCCTACATTAAGTCTGGTTATGTGGTGCTCCTGCACACTGACCAACATTGACAGGTCAGCTGGGTCTCAAGCTGGCTGCAGTACGGCATGAATCTCCAACAGTGCCAACACACACACACACACACACACACACACACACACACACACACACACACAGAGCAACTCCCAAAACAGCAAAACAATTTCCCTTTCAATCTGCAGCTCTAAAAATGAGCCGCTGTTTACTGACCTTTGCATAGAGCTCTCACGGTGCTATCACTTCCTCTGCTCCAGCTGCAGCACTACACAAATCCTCAACACTACACTGGTGTGTATGCATGTGTTCAAAATCCTCTTTTATGATTTTAATACAGCACACGCTGCTGCTCTATACTATAATGCTGGGTTAATGAGGTAGTAAGCTAGCATAGTACCTTTAAGTTCAAATTAAGCTACTGCTTAGCAGTGAAGGGCTGCAGGACATTACAGGTTTAATTCAAAGCCATGTTATAGTGAAGAAAACAGAATGGCTGGGCAAAAAACAAAAGTAAAAGGAAGCAAAAAAACAAATGATATTAAAATACAAGTTTTCTTCAATGGCTGGTTAATGGCTCCAGCATTCCAGCGCAGGGGAAGAGATGGCAAAACTTTGGGAATTCTGGTGTTAATAATAGGGGGCGGGGCCCTGGGCATTGCTTGTTCCTAGAGCCCAGAATTTGGTGCTACGCCCCTGCTTAGAGGACACCTGAAGACCTGATGCTGTTTTAGGACATGTTGAAATTCATGTTTCACAAATTTTTAAGCACCAGTGTCTGCTGTTGAAACAGGTTCTGGTTATGGATGGCTACTCTCTTTGGCTCCATGTTCACATGCTGGACTGCTCACCGGGTTTAGCAAGATGTTCCATTAGTTGTTCCAGATATAGCTGTAATATGATATCTGAGGAGCCGTTACCCTCGTGTTCATTACTACAATTATCGTCAGTGTCACTGAGCCACGCTAGTGTGTGTGGTGTGTATGAGTGCATGTGGGCAACGGCTGTCAGTGGCTTACTGGGTAATTAGGCGGCGTTGGTGACAGAGGGTGTAGAGGCATGGAGAGTTATCAGTAAACTGTCTTGGTGAGTGTGTGTTGGTGGAGAATTGGCGGGATTTGACCCAGTGTGTATGCACGTGTGTACTACTCGTGGCGGATGCTGCCTAGCTGGAGGGTGCCAGAGCCATGCCAGTGAATGCTGATGCGTGTTTGTGTGGCTGCATTTATCACCATGAAAACCATGAGGATTATGGGGCTCCTGCTTACCACAAGCACTTGCCTGATTCAACACATTCTTATGTATTTTTGACAAATAAGAAAGCACATTGCACAAAAAAGCAATTCCAATGCGGGACAAATAAGCCAGTGTTCACCAGTTTATTCTAAAGATGGCACCAATTCGATACCCATTCATGTTGGGCCAATACTTGCCTCTTCAAATCTATCCTTTTGAGCTAAAAATATAATGTACATGTGTACGTCACATTGTTGGCTATGTATTTGTTAGTAAATTAGCATTAAAAGTGTTTGAGATGGGCATCCAAACTGAAATACTACAAACAATAAGTAGCAATGGGAATGTCCTATACACTGGGAAACTGCTGGTAGACCTTACACTTCCATACACCTGCAAATTCAGCTACTTCCTTCACACTCTGGCCTTGCAAAAAAGCAAATCACTCCTTTTTGCTAATCGTTAGCATCTGCTTTGTGAGCCATTTTCCACGCATTGAGTGAGACATTCACTGCACGGTACCACCTCTTCTCAATCTATCAATCTTGTCACATTCACAGATATTTAGAATTAAGTTCAACACCATTTGCAGGAGCCTGAAGTTACTACCACCTTAAACGTGCAAGGTGACTAATATTCTGTCCACACAGCGTCTTTAAAATGTTACCAAATCTATAGGTTTCTGCATTGGTATCAGAAATGGGATCAGAGATGGTATCATGCCACCTCTAGTGTCTGTGCTAAAACATTAAATGTAACACCTGATGATGAGGAGGTGCTGAACACAGCGACTAGGTCATCAGATAAAGAAGCTGCCTCTGTGGATGAATTTGCTAATGCTAACATTGCCACTTGTACTGTGTGCTTGCGTAAACACTCTTCACAGGTCTAGAGAAACACTCTTCGGCTTCACTTGTATACTAGTGCATCTCCAAAAAGCTCATTTGTGTTCATAGTTTTAGTTTTAATGTTGATATGCTTTTTTATTAATTACATATAGTGACACGTGTCAAACATTTTTATTAATATTTAACATTTACTCAAACCTCAGAGGAATTATAGACAGAAAGACAGGCAGACATATTGATTTATTATCCTATTCATTTTAGAATCTGGATTTTTGATTTTCATAAGCTACAAGTTATACTGATCCACAGTTAATGATGAAAAAAGCTTGAAATGTCACTTTATAAAATCTAAAATAATTTTAAACATTACAAAAATTACATTTCACTTATTTGAATCATCAACAGCAATGAACTTTTTCCACATTATTCTATTTTTTTTATGTAGCACTGCATGACAAAGCTGACACTGCACCCAACATCCATGCTCCGCCCACAAATGCATCCTGCATAGCAACTGTTGCCAGGTTAGACAAGCTTTGCAGAATGCTGGCAGAAATCCCATTCAGCCTAATGACAGACTGCAGCGCGTAACTTAACTTCCTCATTTCAAACATTTATTAAACGTTTGCTTGTGAAAGGTCAAACTGTTTAGACACGTTGGGTATCATTCTTTGTGTGTGAGGTGTGCAGAGTGGTGAAGCTATAGTGGGAACAGTGGTGGGCTAAGTTCTGCTGACGCACTGCAGGAAGCTGAGAGTGCCACAGCAACAGCTTATCTGCCAAAACAGCTGGAGCGAATGCCACCCCCCACCGAGAGAGGCCGGCGGCTTACGGGGCTCACACAGAGAAAGACCTAGCACACACACATTCCCTCTCTCCATCACCTACCATTCGGGCAGAAATCACCCCTAACCTGTACTGCAGAACACTCTTTTCCTTTCCTCCCTCTGTCTGGCTCCATTGCCCCCAGTCCCACATGCATAATGCATGGGTGCTCAGGAGCAATGGGGCTTTTTACTGAGCGCTTGGCTCCATTCTAGGCCCTTTTACATTGCCATCCACATTGTGAGCAGAATCGATACGTGCCAGGTGCCACACAACTTCACCGAGGCTGACATGAACACAAAGCCATCCCACCTCCACATTCACACTCTGGAGAAGAAGAGGTGAGGGAGGACGCAGACGATACAGTAGCAGGAAATATGCAAGAGATACACAAACACATCAGGAGAATAAGGTCCTCACCTTATGTAGAGCTGAGAAATACGTGTGTGTAGCCGTAGACTTGTGTTGGTATCACACACTAATACACATTTTTTGGAAACTTGAAATAATTTGAATTAAAAAATAAATGACAAGAATCCTTTTCAGTCCTATTCAGAAACGATTACATGGACATGGGTTCCTGGGGTAATTTGTTTATCGTTCACATCCACCGTGTCAGTGCTTTTCTCCATCCTCCCTTGAGAAAAATATAGGCTGAACTAATGTTTTTTAGCTGGCTCAGCAGCTCGTCTGATCATTTCAGTCCCATTTGTAAACAAATCTCCACAATTTTCCAAGCAAATTTCACAATGCCTTGAAAAATGCAGATTTTTGCTTGCTGCTACTAGCTGAGTTTAGTCTTAGATCCATTAGAACCTCTCCCAAATTAAAATAAAACAAACCTTTCCAACTATCTATTTGGTTTGGATGGAAATCTCCCACTTCATACACCACCTGGGAGAACTATGGGCCTCGATCATCAATATCTTCAATATTACTGTAATTTAAATCCCATAATATTACTAAACTGGAGATTTGAAGAACGTCATCGATGTTTTTTTCACAAACATATAATCACTCAAAGGCAGAAGTGTGCTGTTTTTTTTAGCAGAGGTTCGGCTCTTATCAAAGAACAAATCTGGTGAAAGTGAGTTTTAATAAAAGATTTCTTCTTAATAACTGTTGAAGGGGGCCCCCAAGTGGCCCCCGAGTGGCTCAGCAGGCTAAGATGCTGACACTATGACCAGGGGATCGTGAGTTCAAATCCCGGTCATGCTATTTGCCATCAACACTCGGGAGAGAAAAAATTGCCTGTGCTCTCTCTGGGCAGGTAGATGGCACTCTCTCCCCATCACTTTCACACTACAATGTCCACTGGCTCAGGCATCTACTGATTGGTCCATCAGAGCTGGGGATCCTGCGCTTTCCTCCGAGCATGTTGGCTTCCCAGCGATGGTGTATCAGCGGTAGTTAGAAAAGAGGTGGTGGCTGCATCACACACATCAGAGGAGGCTTCTGCTAGTCTTCACCTTGCTAGAGTCAGGAACATTGCAAAGTGATGAGGAGAGCCCCCTAGTGGATGGGATGGATTAGTTGACTACTACTACACTGGGAGTGGAAAATTGGCAAAAATGAGGATAGAGAATGAGGCCTGAGTGAACTAAGCCTGGTGTCTGAAAACACAACCCACTGTAGACTTGTCGCCCAGAGTTTCATCACTGAGATGAAAAATTTTTCACTACAAAAGTCCCCCTGATGATCTAATCCAAAAGGGCTTTTGTAGAGTTAATGCTTACAATACTGAGATGTAATTTTGGCCACAACAACTAATTGTGTAACTAATTGATGTAATTTTAGGACAACAACAAAGCAAGCTTGGGTTCATTAGCCATTCATTAATGCTACCTTAAATATACATTGTGGTACTGTGATATATGGTGATGCTGACTTTCTTCAGTACTAGCCCACGGCATCCATAGTTCCTGAGCAGCCCCAATCCAAACAATACAATAAAAACCTTCCTGCGTGTGTCCCTCTGCAGCATCGCTCCTCTGTCTGCCATTGTAATGAAATTAGAGCAATCTCTGCCTGATTTATGGCAGTGCCACGTCTGAAAGCACCTCTTTTACATAAAGGAGAGTTTCTCTCACAGCCCACGATTCATCATCCAGCCTTTCTGATGGACCCATCCGTCTTCATTCGGGGCCCAGCTCATCCCGGAGCTGCCGCAGCCACCCCCCCCACAAAGAGAGGATGGGCTCACCAGTGTTTAACCTCACTGTTATTTACAACCACACACAAAAGGAATGGAGTCCGGGAAGGCCTCTGAGGGCTCTCATAGAAGAATGAGTCGCTAACAAAGACTTCTTTATCTTCTGACACATCGCGTGTTGGCTTGGGTGTAATGTATTATCTGAATACAGTGGAAGATGTCAATAAGCCCCGAGTGGTCACTGGGCCGTGATCGCAGGACATGCCAGGGAGTTCGCTGTGGGTCGGCAGTCAGCTGAGAGAATACGCAGAGGTGTGAAGTGACATTGGCAGAAACTGTGTGTGGACAGACGTGTACAACCACCGTGTTAAGCTCATGATAAGGGCTGAGTGGCCACTGGACTAGAGGACAGAAAAAAATGACACTTTATTCAAAAGTTTAAATGTTTTATTGATGCAAGATCTACAGAAACTATTCTGCTCAATTAAACATGCACCTGTTTAAACTTCTCACCACTATAGATGACAGTGTTGTAATCCATCTTCAGCCATTAGACTCTCCCACTCCAATATAAACAACTATCGTCCCCACCAACAACACCTCCAGCAGCCAGAAGCTTTCCTTGATGGTCTCCCATCCAAGAATGAACCAGACCGAGACCTGCTTTGCTTAGTGAGATGAATGTGCTCTGGATGCTGGCAAATGCAGACAAACATCTAAAATAAGTTTGATATATAATACCTCAGTCTACATGTATAAATAGATAGAACTTGGATAGAATAAATAGAATTTTTGGGGGGAAATTTTGTCCCAGTTATCGTTCATCTGCCTGGTTTTCATCGATGTGCTCACGTGACGCCAATAATTTTGCGAAAACGAAGCATCCACCCACGTTCATTGTTCAATGTTTGACGTTCATTCTTGCTTTGTTTCTCGGGCTTTTTTTCTTGTTAATAATGTTCAAAACACACTAAAACACGTCACATTAAAGTGACGGCGCTTAGTGCTACCGCCTGAAAACAGGTGCAAAACAAATAGCGGCTGAGAACTCCAAGAACGGGTGTACAAAACAAAGGAAATTTAACATTTACTCAAACCTCAAAGGAATTATAGACAGAAAGACAGGCAGACATATTGATTTATTATCCTATTCATTTTAGAATCTGGATTTTTGATTTTCATAAGCTACAAGTTATACTGATCCACAGTTAATGATGAAAAAAAGCTCGAAATGTCACTTTATAAAATCTAAAATAATTTTAAACATTACAAAAGTTACATTTCGCTTATTTGAATCATCAACAACAATTAATTTGTTCAGATTATTCTATTTTTTTATGTAGCACTGTATGACAAAGCTGACAATGCACCCGACATCCATGCTCCGCCCACAAATGCATCCTGCATAGCAACTGTTGCCAGGTTAGACAAGCTTTGCAGAATGCTGGCAGGACCACACCGGCACTCTCTAAAACAGAGCGTAAATCTGAAAGAGTGATGTTAAATGCTTATTTATCCATTTCATTAGTCTTTTGTATTCATTTCTCATTGTGTTCGTATGTAAAACTAAAGTTATTCTATATAAAATATATATTTTTAATACTTTGGAGTGTATGGAACAGATTAATTGGATTTACATTATTTCTTGTGTAAAATAAGGCTTCAGTTACTGTTTGTTTTGGTTCTCATCAGGCCGGATTAATGACGAAAACCAAAGTTCCACTGTATATTTAAAAAAAATAATACACAAAAAGTAAACATATTAACATGTGATTCCAGATTTAAGCATTCCCTCACACACACACACACACACACACACACACACAACTTCTTTGACCTGAACTTCTTTCACGAGACTAAAAATCACAGAGTAGCCGAACAACACCGACACAGCCTCCATAAAATATTCTAAAAATGTCTCTCACACACATACGCAACTCCGTACAAGACTGCCTCAGAAACACACAGGTCACAGTACTCTCCTTGAGATTTTCCGGGGTGATATTTTCATTGAAGTGCAGTTTATCAAAGGAGCTGACTCTCCAGTTTGAGCTTTACTGCAGCTCGACTACAAGCTGCGCCTTTAGCAACTCCACACACACACACACACACACACACACACACACACACAATCACAATCTGTTTCTGTGGCAGCCAGAAAATACGATGCCCTGGCCAAGCCAGTCCCAATGTCCTCAGATAAGGCAGAGCACTAAACTTTATGGAACAGCTGAAAATCCACAGAGCTACAGCCTGATATACTACTTTCCCAACAACACCATAAAAGTGTTATTTGTGCTTTATGCTGATATAACTGTAGACATGCACGCTGTGTTATATCTGGCATACTGCCTGTATAATCAATAAGAGCATTTCAGTGGACCCAAGTAGGTCAGAACTGGACTCACAGGCATGCAGTTGACCACTTGAGTAAGGAACAACAACAACAACATTGGGGGCTGTTCTACTGGAACATGCTTAAATGTTTACCAAAAGCACGCATGACTGTTTCACATGCTTATTATTGCCTACATTCTGTTTACTGTTCATATGAGCTGTTTTCTAGATCAGTGAAGCACTGAGTACCCTTTCATAAGGTTGTTTTGAGCAGGATAATAATGGCTATTTATAAAGGTTCCACAGGCCCACTGGTACAAGTATCAAAACCTGCTATTTTGTTAACAGCTAAGCTTATTATTCGACAGCTTTCTGATCATATATAATCATATAGGCTGATATACCTCCATTAGGGGTGGCACGGTGGTTTGGTGGTTAGCATGTTCGCCACTCAGCACTGAGGTCTTGGGTTCAAGTGCCCATCTGAGTGGAGTTTCCATGTTCTTCCCGTGTCTGTGTGGGTTTACTCTGGGGGCTCCGGTTTCCTCCCACAGTCCAAAAACATGGAGATCAGTTGAATTGGGTACTCTATACTGTCCGTGTGTGCACCCAGCGATGGATTAGCACCCTGTCCTTTGCTTGTAATGCCCTACCCTGCGCCCTGTGATGGGGTAGGGGACTAACCGCAACCCTGATCAGGATGAAGCGGATGGGATAATGGAAGGATACACCCATTAGCCAGTATTAGGCAGCCAGTAAACAGTAAGATTTTTTGGAACAGGGTGAATGGGCAAGCAATAGGATCTGAGACTATGGACAAAGCTTTGATGCCGAGATGATTTGGTCAGAAAATGGCAGGTCTTTCTACAAAAAAGTGGTCCAAGAAAGGACAACTGGTGAGCCATTGACAGTGCCATGGGTGTCCAAGGCCTCAATAATTTGCATGGGGAGTGAAGGCTAACCCATCTGGTCAAATCCCACAGAAGAGCTACTGTAGCACAAACTGCTGAAGCAAGTCAATGCTGCTTCTGATGTCTTAAAACAAGAATGCCTATCTAAACACTGCCACAGACCAAGTACACCTCTTCATGACGACGATATTCTCTCAAGATAGAGGCCTTTGTCTGTAGGGTAAGGCACATGGCCCAAATTTTGGCACAAGTAGTTCATGAATGGTTTGAGGGACATTACAGTGTTCAAGGTCTTGACCTCGATATTCCTCAGAGCTCCAGTCAAGCATCTTTGGGATGTGACAAAGTCTGATCCATGGGAAAAAGTCTGCAGTTAACAGAGCCAAAATGAAAATTCTGAAAGTACAGACGAGGGGTCCAGGGGGCAATGCCCTGGTTGGGTGGTTATAGGGGGGTAAAGCCCCCCAGAAGCTACTGGCTTTTCAGTGTTTCAGATAGCTCAGAATGTCTTAAATTTGTGCACAAACCACTGGTCTCAAGGGTCTTTGACTAGTGGATTAAATTGAACATAAAGGATGCACATGGTCATAAAGAGAAGTCAGATCGAACATTAATTATATTAATTATATAGCAGACCCAAATAAAGGAAATGTTAAATGTTGGCATACTTCAGTGTTCATATTGATTTTGACCAGATTTCACATAATTATAAAACAAAGAAAATACCAAAAAGGTACCTTGACAATCAAGTTCTTACAAATGTACATGTTCCAACAAACAGGTCTCCCTCCCCTGTACGTCAGAGTGCTTCCCCTCCCAGCCTCAAGAGGTCGCTATCCCCAGAATACTAGCTCACAAGTACCACAGACATTCCAGGACTATATAAGCCCATGCTAAATCATGTGTCATTGGTAGGTCTGGATATTGTTTCACACATGTCATTTCGGAGCGTTTTCCTGTGATTTGTCTTGCCTGGTTTTTGGACTTATTGCCTGGACTCTGACTCTGTTATTGGTTTTGTTTGCTCCGGTTACTCATGCTTCAAGTTCTGCTAATCACGGTTTGTCTAATCACCATTATCTGCACTGGGATCCTGGCCTCTGTCGTCCGTTACAAAATCATATCTTCTCATTTATTTTGCGTTGTTTTGAATGTTTTCTCAGCTCACTTCTGCGCTTGTGTGCACGGTCGCCTACGTGTTCAAGAAAATAATAAACCTTCGTACGATTCCGGAGATTTCCGACCTCTTGCGGTTGGTTTGTACCCAAACTGTTTCGTCCCTTACTCTATTTTATCCCGAAAAAGGTTCGGCTTTTCATCATTCTAAAACATCATATTTGGGGTATCAAAATCCGGAATTCCGGACATTTCCGGAATTTTATCTTGAGTCTGATCCATCGTGGCTCCACCTTGAATGGCTTAAAGAACCTGCTGCCAACATCTCCCAACATCTAAAACAGGACCAGTTCCGAGGTCTGGTCGAGTCCATTCCTCCGTTTTGTTGGCATGAGGAGGAGCTACGCAGTGTTAGCCAGGTGGTTCTACTGTTCCACATTATATTTTTAACACCATATCAGTTACTAAGGCTACGTTCAAGATTACATCCTAATTAATTGGAGAAGTCACATGAACCTCCATGTTTTTGGACTGTGGGAGGACGCTGGAGACCCCGGAGGAGA
Source organism: Crenuchus spilurus (assembly GCA_036984385.1). NCBI lineage: Eukaryota > Metazoa > Chordata > Actinopteri > Characiformes > Crenuchidae > Crenuchus > Crenuchus spilurus. The sequence continues at coordinate 10,494 of BRDA01041241.1, forward strand.
CCCATGCAAACACAGGAAGAACATGGAAACCTTAGCACTGAGAGGCAAGGGTGGTAACCATCATGCTGCCCCTGGCCTTAGTGCATCAGAGTATTTTCCTAACCCTTCATATCAAATCAGGCCCTAATTGTAATGTCAGTAAAATGTATTTTCCATCATTAGTAGTGCTGATATCAGTTCCAAAACTCCAGTATCAGTCACGCCTTGAGGCAAGTCAGTTTTGTAAGAGGCATCTGCGTAATCGAATGTGCTAATTAACCTTTGAGACTACCCAAAGAGAACAGGTGGAAGAAGAGAGGAAAGGACGGCAGGATTTGTCTAATGAAGACTCCAGCCAGCGGGATGCTATCTCAGTCTGATCGGACCCCTGGGGGAGGCCTGTTGGCTGGGCTTTGGCTCCAAAACAGCAGAGCCTGTCCACGGAGAAGCAGAGCCAGAGAGCTGTGTTTAAGAAAAGCGTTTCAGAAGCAGATCGATCAGTGAGGGAGTATGTGCACAGCGTCTGAATGCTGGCCACAGCCTCTTTGAGCAGCGGCACGTCACGGTGCTTTTGTTTAAGAAGAGGAGTGCAGAGCAAAAAGAAGCAGAGCGGTGATGGCTTTCATCTATGAAACTCTGAAAAGAGAGGAGGGAAGTCACTCTGATAACTAACAAAACAACAAAACAATAAAACCATCCGTCTTGAACCAAGGGCACTTCAAGGAACTCATATTTCATTATGGGAGAATGTGTGTGTGTTTGTTTTTAGTGCTTTGTGAGGACCAGGACAGGAAATAATGACCATTCTCCTTGTAGAGGTCCTTTTTGGAAAAAACAACACAGCCAGGAGGCTGATTTTAGGCTGCTGGAATGGTGTGATGAAAATTTCACACTAGAACTCAATAGTCACCCTAACAAAGCTACTGACTGCTAAAGTGTTGCAACCTTTGCTTTCACAGCTTCAGATCTACACCAGAAAGGAAAAATCAAGACTCCAAACATGTCCTGACTGATCGACTACATCTGGTGTGGAAAAATGTGTTTTTTGCCAAAATAAAATTTTTAAAGGCAATTTTAAGGTCAACTCATGATTTACTGATAAAGATAGTAATACTAATACTAGCACGGGTGTGTATACAATAGTGATATGAGGCTAGGGCCTTCATCATGTCTGTGTCTGTGCCCCTGCCCTCACGTCTCGCTCATGTCCTTCTGAGAGCTGTCCCAGTTTTCGGCTCACACATGCTGTGATACCCATCTTTCACAGGAGCCAAAGCCTTCTCCCTCACTGTCAGATTCATTTTCCACAGCTATTGTTCAGCTGGCGCACACACATACACACACTTCTCTCATTTCTGCAGCCCCAGTGACGGGGACAGCTCAGACCAGCAAAGATCATCTTCATGCTTCAAAAATGGCTTCAATTTCAAATGCCAATAAACATTTCATTCATTAGCACAGACACTGCATTCTGTACTGTTAACATTTAAAAGACTCCTTCAGAAGTGTTTAGGTGGGGATTAGGGAATGTTGCAGAATTAGGAAATAGAGGTAAATGAAGTACAGTGACATTGCATGTAGTGTACAGTGATTAGTAAATGAGGGATGGCAGTACACTACTTTAGGCTTTAGTACAGACGTTTACTCATCACCTATGATTAGTACATCTTTTGCAGAAGGTATCATGGGACTTGGGAAATGTGCATTGAGATAGTATTGGTGTTATAATGCTTATTTCATTTTTTGAAGACATATTTTGGTTGAAAACAACTAATATCTCCTATTCTTGTGATTAATAGTGTTTATTGAGGTTGTTTATAGACTAATATCTCCTATTCTAGTGATTAATAGTGTTTATTGAGGTTGTTTATTGACTACCTCCTATTCTAGTGATTAATAGTGTTTATTGAGGTTGTTTATAGACTAATATCTTCTACTCTAGTGATTAATAGTGTTTATTGAGGCTGTTTATGACTAATATATCCTATTCTAGTGATTAATAGGGTTTATTGACTTTGTTTATAGACTAATATCTCCTATTCTAGTGATTATTGATGTTGTTTATAGACTAATCTGCTATTCTAGTGATAAATAGTGTTTATTGATGTTGTTTATGGACTAATATCTCCTATTCTAGTGATTAATAGTGTTTATTGATGCTGTTTATGACTAATATATCCTATTCTAGTGATTAATAGTGTTTATTGAGGTTGTTTATAGACTAATATCTCCTATTCTAGTGATTATTGACGGAGTTTATAGACTAATATCTCCTATTCTAGTGATTAATAGTGTTTATTGAGGATGATTATGGACTAATATCTCCTATTCTAGTGATTAATAGTGTTTATCTCCTATTCTAGTGATTAATAGTGTTTATTGAGGATGTTTATGGACTAATATCTCCTATTCTAGTGATTAATAGTGTTTATTGAGGATGATTATGGACTAATATCTTCTATTCTAGTGATTAATAGTGTTTATTGAGGTTGTTTATAGACTAATATCTCCTATTCTAGTGATTAATAGTGTTTATAGAGGTTGTTTATGGACTAATATCTCCTATTCTAG
>BRDA01041241.1:13094-23769 GCA_036984385.1 Crenuchus spilurus
ATTTGTTGGAGTTATTTGTGATAATTAGTGATCTTATCCTCTATAATCAGGTATTTGTTGCCTATTCTAGTGATTAATAGTGTTTATTGAGGTTGTTTATGGACTAATATCTCCTATTCTAGTAATTAATAGTGTTTATTGAGGCTGTTTATGGATTAATATGCCATATGTATAAATTCTGTGCGACACCAAACCTTTAAGCAGTAATGTGTGTATATATTAAAAAAAGGAACATTTATCGTGACACCCGGTTTTGATGCTATAAAGTTATACCACTATCTCCAAAACAATTGTCAAAAAGGTAAATGTTTGTATATTTTGTGTTCATTACATGCAAACTGACATTTCAAGCCTTTTTTAATGTTGATACTGTTTGACTATTAATTTATTTAAGCTCTAATCTAATTTAATTAACTCTAATTGGCTTGTAATTAATATACATAAACAAAAAAACTAACACTTTACCATTCTGAATTGAATTATGAACAACAGTCTCCACAAGCTTCTATTGCACTGTATAACTCAATGCTATGCAACTATAATGCTTGTTTTTATTGAGTAAAACTGGTTTATTTTAGAGGAGTCTGGAGCTAATAAGTACTGATAGCTGGAATGCAAGACTGAAAATCGGCCAGTTTGACCAGCTCACAATTATTGACTTTATATTTAGCAATTATCAGCTCAAATTTCAGGATGGTGACAGACCCAGTGGGCACGTAAAAGTAGGTCATCGTGTTCAATCTACTTGAATACTCCACTACCCTACAGGAAGAAATACACAGCCAATAACATCACATCACAGTGTGAGTATCTGCCATTTCAGGACAGATTTGTTACAGCACTCGTTCTTCTTCTTCCTCCGATATCTGATGCTGTTGGCCTGATATTGAAACCTGGTATCAGACCAGTGCATCTGTATAAATAAGCCATCAATCAAACAATCACATCTCCTGCAAATTTCCTTTACAAGCTTCAATTGTTTGGCTATCTTACCTTTTGCCACTACTCAGAGTATCAGACAGGTGTGTTGTGTGTTGATTGAATGTGTGTACAAATACTAACATTGACAGCTTTTCCGAAACCACAGCTCATATAACCCATCCCGGTTAGCCCCCAGCACTCCCCACAGGTAGCCTCGGATGAGGCTGTAGCAAGAGGAAGAGCATGTGGAGAGGATTTAGGCCAGATCACAGCCTGTCCTCTACAGCCTCATAACACTCCCCCACAGGGCATTTGGGCCAGTGTGAAAAGGTGCAGTGCCATGAAGCCATGTGTATTTTTCTATGTTAACAAAATGTCATATTTTCCATAGCACATTTAACCAAATGGAACCGAGGGTCTCGCCATTGATCAGTAGAGATACATGTCTAATGGTCCATTAAATTCATTTAAATCTGACATTGAACATACAGTCTTAAAAAGAGGCTCTTCAAGGTTATAAAAGCAGCATTTTTGGTTTCTTAAAGGACCTTTTAAAATGCTGAGTTCTCCTGGCTTTTATTACACCTTAACACTCTGGGGTCTGAGGCTATTTCAGACACTCTGATGTTGTCTGACATGGCTTGATGTTTTTACAAATTACAACCATCTAAAATATTTTTTCCCCCAAAGTGTTACACAGGCTTTTGTTCAGCACAAACTCAGCAACAACAGTGTCAAAACAGTATGTCATAAACCTATATTTTGATTAAATCTGCTCTAAACCTGTTTTCAGATGTGCTGATATATTGTGAAAACACACTCTAAACATTTCTAGCCAAGACTTTTGAGCTCTGAAATGAATAAACAGAGGTGTTGGCTACACACTGCTCAGTACAGTTTTTAGAAATTGTATGTGGTTTTATTTCTAAAGCTTAACTAATGTGAGGTGACACTCCGTTTTCCTCAGCCACTAACCCTACATTAAATATTTGTGTGATAGGTGTGAACAATCAGGTGAGAGGCCTTTGTACAGGTTCACATTCCACAGATTCCAGGCCATTGGAACCCACAAATGGAATGTCCAGAATTACCATATCATTATCATATAAATGACAGATTGCATCTTTTGGCTGGAAAATAGACACAGTCTTGTCTTTGCTTATTTAAGCTCCTCTCACAAGAATATAAATACATATTTTTATTCAAGCCATATGTATTTCAAAAATATACCCTTAAAGGTTTCTGGCATATGTTTTGTTTTGTTTCTGGGATAAAATCTCACCAATTTATATAAGTGTTTATGCAGAATTCTGTTAATATGCCACCAGCTGGGGAGCCGATCCCAGATTATTCATTAACTACACTGAAAACAAGGAGTCATTCTTTAGTTATGGATTGGGGAATGCATGCATAGCAGTGGTGGTTCCAATGTCTATAAGAGGCTACAAAACCTTATCTGTAGTGTAAAGAACATTTTAAAGGTCTGGAGAACCTACATAGTGTAGAATTGTTTAGTTACATTCACACAAATATGTTACAACATCCTTCTTTAAAGAACCAACCATTTACAAAGCTCTTAATAAATCCCAAAATGGGTCTTCCACTGCATCCGTGAACCTTTTGTGGCACATTTACTTTTAATAGTGCAGTGAAACAAATGAGGGTGTAGAATCAGGAGTTTTTGGTGTGGTACCATGTTCCCTATCACTGTATTAAAGATGCATAAGGCTTCTTTGATTACTGGCTACATTGTGAGTGCACAGGGGCATTTAGAACACACTTAAGATCAGAAAGCTTCAGAAAGTTCAGATTCAATAGAGAAACAATACAAAGTGATGGAAGTGCTGCTTATATTTAGGTCTGTACGTTGGCATGATGTGATAAATAGGTATTATGGTACAATATCTTGCAATATATCCTAGAAGTAATAGAAGTAATGACAATACTCATGATTTACTCAGAAAATGATCTCATATTTTCACTATTAAAAGACATGACTGGGTACAGTGTGTTGATCACATTAGATAGTCACAGTGTTAACCCAAAGCTAAGTGTTTACAAAGCCTTTAACCACAGCGGTTCATGTGACGAGCAGAAGGACAGAGATGCTCTATCCTCTTACATAGCTTTAGTCAATATCACTAACACGCCTGTGAGGGTTTTCAGAAAGGTTCTCAGCCTGTTCCTCCAAGGCTGCATATTGACTGAAAGTGTTTTATAAGAACAGGAACACCCGGAACTCTACCCCTCTCCCTCACTCAGACCCGCAGAGTCTCTCTGGGGGCTTAGCTCTCACTGGTCATCGGCGCTCAGTCTCCATGGATACGGCTAAACGGGCACTTTCCTGTGTGACGGTGATGGTGGCAGAGGCACGGAGGCACATGTGAGGGCCAAGCCAGACACATGCAGGGCACAAAGACACTAAAGAGCTCTCACTTCCAGTGCTATGTCTCTCTGCTTCCTCTAAAAAAGCTGCCAAATAACAGACAGGCTGAGAGAGAGAGAGAGAGAGAGAGAGAGAGAGAACGAACAATACAGAGAAAGAAAGATGGAGGTACAGACAGCAAGAAAAAGAAAGAGAATGCAACACAGAGAAAAAGACAGACAGAGAGAGAACAAGTGAGACATGGAGGGCAAGAGAAAGTGAGAGCAACACAAAGAAAGACAAAGACAGAGAACAAGGGAGACATGGAGAGCAAGAGAGACAGAGAGTAAGAGAAAGAACAAGAAAGAGTGAAATACAAGGATAGAGAAAGAAAGTCAGAGAGAACAAGTGAGACAAGGAGAGCAAGAGAAAGAACGAGAAATAGCGAGCAAGAGAGAGAGAGTAAAAGACAGAGAGAACAAGTGAGACATTGAGAGCAAGAGAAAGAACGAGAAATAGCAAGACAGAGAGAGAGAGACAGCACAACATAGAAAGAAAGACAAAAAGACAGAGAGAGAATAAGTGAGACATGGAGAGCAAGAGAAAGAGAAAGCGAGAGACAGAGAGCAACACAGAGAAAGACAAAGAGATAGAGAACAAGTGAGACATGGAGAGAAAGCGAGACACAGAGCAAGAGAAAGAAAGACAAAAAGTGAGACAAAGATAGAGAGAGAAAGTCAGAGAGAACAAGTGAGACATTGAGAGCAAGAGAAAGAACGAGAAATAGCGAGCAAGAGAGAGAGAGTAAAAGACAGAGAGAACAAGTGAGACATGGAGAGCAAGAGAAAGAACGAGAAATAGCGAAAGACAGAGAAAGCAAAAGCCAGAGAAAACAAGTGAGACATGGAGAGCAAGAGAAAGAACGAGAAAAAGCAAGACAGAGAGAGAGAGAGAGAGAGAGAGAGCAACATAGAAAGAAAGACAAAGACCGAGAGAGAACAAGTGAGACATGGAGAGCAAGAGAAAGAGAAAGCGAGAGACAGAGAGCAACACAGAGAAAGAAAGGCAAAGAGAAAGAGAACAAGTGAGACATGGAGAGAAAGAGAGACACAGAGAGTAAGAGAAAGAAAGACAAAAAGCGAGACAGAGAGAGAGAGAGAGAGAGAGAGAGAGAGAGAGAGAGAGATTGACAGGGAAAGAAACAGGGCAAGAACGACACAAAGAAAGAGAGTCACAGAGAGACATACAGAGAGAGCCAGACCAAGTGAGAGTTGGAGAGAGAGAGAGAGATGAAAGTGAGACACAGAGCAAGGGAAAGAGAAAGAAAGAGCAAAAGAGACAGCAGACAACACAAGAAAGAGGTGAAAGAGGGTGAGAGAGAGAGAGCTACAGAGAAAGACACAGATAGATGCAGAAAAAAAGGTGAGAGACACACAGACAGAGAGTAAGAGCGAGACAGAGAGAGAAGATAAAGAGAGAAAACGAGACAGAGAGAGCCTGAATAGGGCTTTAGGAGAATCACGCCGGTAGGAACGTTGCACAGAATCAGAATGTTAATGATGCCCAGACAGCAAGGGGAGACATTCTCTCTCTCTCTCTCTCTCTCTCTCTCTCTCTAAATGTCACTTTCTTAACAAGGCAGCGTGGGCAGCATGGCTAGGGAGGCCAGGAGAAACCTGCAGTCCATTGATGGATATGAGCACTTATTTACCATTCCCCTCTGTCTGGCGCTCCATCTCTCACCTCTCCGGCTCCTTCCCTCTCCATGAGCATTCTCTCTCTCATCCTAAATCACTCTCTCTCTCTCTTCTGTGTCTCGCTCTGCTGTCTATGATGTATAGCTTCATTTCCAGCAGGCCTTTTTCGCCAGAATAAGATTACAATCTGGGCAATTGAGCGGAAACTGCCCCGATATGTCGGAGGAAAGAAAAAAAAAGAAAGAAAGAATGAGCCCGAGAGATGGATACAAAAGGCCTGGACAGAAAATATTGCCCTTTTTTGATCGTGTTTTCAGAATTACGGCTGCTTTTCAAAGACGTAAACACACACACACGAGTCATTAAAAAGTGTACAAAGAGTCCAGAAGTGAAAGGACGTATACAGACAGAGCTGGAGAAGCGGGTGGAGAGGGAGGGAGGGCGAGAGACAGAAAGCATGAAGCAAGGCCTACGGACAGCCAGGCGGAGAAAAGATACACACTCTGGCCTTTTAAATGGCAGGGCTTGTTATCATTCCTCCAAAAGGGCAGAGACACTGATAAACGCAATATCATTAATACGCAGAAGACTGGCATAAACCTGTTACCAGGGATACTGCTGTTCCGTCTGCCAATGGGCTTGATTAACAGCCGCAGAGGTAAAAATAAAATTAAATAAGGATCCAGATGCTTAACTGGACTTCTTCCTTCACTGGCTGGATACAGCTGTGACACCGCATATAATGGAATGTCTCCAAAAAGAGAAAAATACATCAATAATCTATTGCTATTCAGCCCTGAAATGTCAGTAAAATCTTTTAGCTAGGGAAAAGCTTTATTATTTTTTCCCCTTTTCGCAGCTCTTGCAGCAGGCTAGGAGGCTAGATGCCCCTCAGTACCTCTGAATACAGAATCCCCAGTAGACTGGAGAGAAATGTGTGAAAATGGATACATTTATCAGCTTAAGGCAGTCCTCTCAGATGTAGTGTATTATCCTGGAAAGCTCCCGAGGCGTTTCAGAGTGTGAGGGCCGGGAGGTAAATGAATGGGGAGAAGGCAGAACGGTGGCACAGGCCTGGCTAGGCCAATCCCTGCTAGAGGAGAGCTCTATTCAGCCCACATCGGCATGCCACTGAACAGACGGAGCCTCAACCAAACACAAAGCCACAAAAAAATGCCACAACCGACTAGTGATAGGCCGATTAATTGATTGGCTGATTAATTGGGTCGATTATTGTCCTTTTTGGATCATTTTTTGATTATCTGTAAACAATCGACCAGTGAAGAAAGTAAACAAAAAATGGCACATTTGCAGGCACATCTGCAGGCAGCCTTATCAGTGTGGACAGGGTGGACCTGCCTACGCAGGGCCCTCCTACAGCCTTGGAGGTTTGGGGGAGGGGATAGAGGGTGGACAAAGAGGTGGCCCTTGGCAAATGACTCTGTCCAGGGCCCATTATTTTGTGCCCTGAATGCACCAGCTATAGAACAATATTAGAGCTCCCCCTAGTGTCAACACTCTACAGGTAAAGACGTGACTAAAACTTATCCCTTCAACAAATATTTAACTTTTAAGACTTCTATGTTATCAGATACAAATAGACACATTTTGATATCAGCATTATACTGTTTGTCCTGCACTCTTTCAGCATCGGCCATACAAAAACCCATATCGGTCAAACACTACAAAGCATGCAAAGCTGCTGAGAAATTCGGAGAGTAATATGCACTTGTATGTTGGATGGAGTGTGTGTGTGTATGTCTGTGTGTGTGTGTCAGTTGGGGAGAGAGAGACCTGTCCAGACTGAATGGCTTACAAGCTGGCTGTCATCCTGCATTTCGTCTTAGTGCGAGAATTTGTTTTGAGAGCATTGCATGCACGCACTCATCTCCACCAAGTCTCCAAAGAGCTCGCTAAACGTCACTCCAGACCGCTCCAGTGCACATGCAGGAGACAAAGCTCCTGAGCTATAATGCAGCTTCCAGATTATAATCCCAAGCGCGGTCTTAGCTTAATACTTCTCCAACTCTCAACTTCTCCTCTGAACTCCTGCTATATAGCTTAGCAATTGAAAACATCATAAAAGTAGTCAATATTTCTCATTAAGAGACATTTCTTAAATGTGATAAAGATGCACATTACATTTCGGCCACTGGTGGTCAGAAAGTGGCAGAGTGGCCAGCAAAGTACGTTGTGCAGTTTAGAAAACAGAAAAGTTAGTACCTGTACAGTGCATCTCACTCAGAGACCCAACATCTGAACTGAAACCCAAGCCTGAGCCTGACCACCACCTCCTGATCACATAAAACTCCAACACTTCAGTGACAAGAGCCACAAGCAGATCATCGATATGTTCTTGTCGTCTGTTAAAAAGTTCCTATTTAACCTATAAATGCTACATTAACCAGCATATTCATCTATAAGACCTCAAGGATGCCACTGACAACAGCTACTGTTAAACATACTGGACCCAAAAAAGTCAAATCAGATTTAAAAAATTATTAAAATCGGATTAAGACGGAGCCTCAATTTTAAATCAGATTTTCATCCGAGTGGCTCAGCAGATGAACATCTGTTGGATGTATCAGAGCTGGGGATCCTCTGAGCGCACTGGCCACTGGCTGCCCAGTGATGATGCATCAGCAATTTGAACAAAGGGTGGCTTGACTTCACATGCATTGTGCTAGTCTTCACCCTCCTACTGTTGGGAGCATTGAAAGTAATTGGGAGAGTCCTAATGAATGGTTGGGTTAATTGGCCATTCAAACATTGAATAAATGTAAACAATTTTTAGAGTAAAATATTAGGACTGTCAAATAATAAAAAACAGGATCACATTTAATCTCCGTATGTCATATAATTAATCACGAGCAAGTCCGCCACCCAGCACTAGGAGTCACTAGTGAGCATGAGTGCAGAAATCACTGCTGAAACTGCAGAGAAGAAGAGATGGTGCCTTGTCGCTGTGTAAACAAACGTGTCTCACTCACTTTGTAAACATTTTGAAATGGAGGAAGAAACGAAGCATTTCAATTCATTTTGATGTTTAAATATAATTTGATATACGAGCACCTTGAGTTACGAGCTCAGTCACAGAACAGAGTAAACTCGTAAGTCAAGGTTACACTGTATAGAGAAAACTGTCAATAAAGATGATTTTAAACGGCAAATGCACGAGCCTCTACTCTTAATGATGATGTGCGATCAAGTCTCAACATTGACTACAACATTGACTTGCAGGTCAGAATAGAATTTGCATTAATGGCACAATTTTTTTTCCATGTTAAATTGAGATTGAGTTAATGTGTTATTATCGTGTTAACTTTGAAAGCCTTTAAAATGCCCAGTCAAGCCTTTTACAGATTGAAAATATTAACGTGTTAATTTGAAAATATGATGGGAAAAACTGACATAAAGTGAAGCTATATATACTGTAGCTATTTACAACAAAAAGCAGGTGTAAGGTTCCTTTAATGCCCACTTGTTGGCAGCGTTGACCAGCCCTTCTGCATTGTGAGGCTTCCCCATGGGCATCTCACCTCTCTGGCTTGATTTGACTGATATTTTTTTTTCCATCAAATCTTAAATGACAACATCTTTGTTTTGGTTTGGTCAAATAAAAAAAGAGCTAAAAACGTTCAGTCCTGACAGCAATCGTCAACATGAGTGTTTTTAAGTTTTGTGTGATTTGGTCATGCCAGCATGAACAGCGGCTCCTGATGATTAATGTTATAAAAGCAGTGGAGGAGGACAGAACAGGAAGGAAAACTAAACAAAATCAAACACAGCGGTGAGCAAACCACAATGGTGTATTTAAACACACACTCATAGAAATAAATAAATAAATAAATAATAATAATAATAATCACAGGTTAACTCAATCAAACCCCAACATGTCGTACCGGATCCTGTCGGGTGTAGACAAGCTCCAGGGTAAGAGATTCCAGTCTAATCACCAGACTAAAACAAGCCCAGAACAAACAGAAACAGGAAACTGACATACTTATCAAAACATTTCAAATATTCTCACAATCACAGTGTGAGTGACTGATGAGTGGCGTCATAACGAGCAAAGATTACAGGCCGGCTAATACCACACACTTATTTCCTGTGTCGGTGTACACACCATATGCTTTTGTAATCAGGACCTGAGTTTTGGACCAACTCTTAATGAGCCTTTTGTCTCCAGAACAGAAGTCCAGTAATGAGCAGTGTGCTTTGTTCTGGTCGATGCTCACTCTAAACTGCCTTAATCTCTTTGCCCATGGAGGAGCGTGGGATCCGAGTGGAGAATGACCCTGAACTGCTGAAGTGGAAGAAAGAATGGCACTCGTCCACCTGCATCTTTTCAGAAGGTGGTCAGATGGTCAATTGTTTATCACACTCTGAAAGTGTCATATTAGAATATTATGACCTCCCCCCTAATAGTGGCCCTTGGCTTGAACGACGACGGAAAGTGTTGGGAGGCACTCGTGCCCATTCTACTGTGGCGAGTCATTGTTCCCCTCGGGCATCAATGGCCTGTGGGGCACCACTGTTGTGCCGTTGGGAGGCACTCAATGTAGAAGAAGTCCATTCTCAATACATCTTCACTACAGCAGCTCTAGAAGTTAGGGGTTTGGGATGGTACCACCATTCCATGCCCTTCAGTCACATCATATCCTTTGCCTTGTTCTGCACTCTGCTACATCTGACAGAACAAGGCTCAGAATAGTGTGCTCGCTTATTTATACATGCAGTAAGCTAGGGTGACCAGACATCCTCTTTTACCCGGATATGTCCTCTTTTTGAGACTTAAAAAACATGTCCAGGCGGAATTTCACAAATGTCCGGGATTTTGTTGCACTCGAGAAGCGTTTCGTTCACAAACTAGTCTCGCCTCCCCCTATTCCATGTGGTTCACTTGAGTGAGATGTTACGCTATATTAAATGGAAACGCAGCTGAAATCCAAGTCAGTTTCCCTTTAGGCTGCCACAAGCTCATCGATTGGCTCTGCCGTTTCTTGCTAGCCTGTGATTGGCCGTTGCCACTGTCACTCCCTCAAATGGAGTCTGGACTGCAATTTGGCCAGCAGTCCATTAACATGTTGAGCGTTTGTTCTGCTTGTGTCACATCAGCTAGACGTATTTTAATATCAGCGGTTTCATATTAAAATTCATTAATATTTACATTTGAGTGTGTGTCTGTGTGCGTGTGTCTACCAGTCTGTGATAAGCCATCTATTTACATGCCTCTAAGTGTAACTATTATCAAAATAATTCAGAATTTCTGCTTATTTTTACTCAAAAATGAGGTATAATTCTGTGTAAATAAGATCTATTGACCATACAGTCAAACATATGTGTAACACTGGTGATAATGAGCTGAAGTGAAGTTGACTGAAAAGGATTGGGTGATAATTTTATGCTACATGCTTTTAACAGTTTATTATTTATGTAATAATGTATTAATAATTTATTAATGACTAATATACATTTTTATTATTTTACTATTCATAATAAAATACATTTTTATTATGAATTTAATAATTATTATAAGTATAGTATTAAGAGTAACTAGTATCTATTAATAAAATATAGATCATAATTTGTCAATATTTATTAATAATTAATAATAATAATAATAATAATAATAATAATAATAATAATAATAACAACATTTGTGTTCAAGCACCAAAAAAAATAAATATTT
>BRDA01041242.1:6557-17828 GCA_036984385.1 Crenuchus spilurus
TTTTTTTTTTTTTTTTTTTTTTTTCTCCCATATACGTTCCAGTTAAATTTTATAAACCAGTAATGTCTCATACAACAACCTGGCAGAAGATTATGAGTAGTCATTTAGATTTTCTAATGGATTGTACTGTGAATGTTACTCTGAAATCTGTTAATTTCTTTCAGTAACTCTGGTTGAATCATTGATTGAATCAGAGCATTCATTGCAGATATACCTTAATGTGACCATACCGATAGCACAAAAATATGAAACATTTAGAGTTTAGTTAAGAAGCCTTGGCATAAAGCAGTAATCTTTAGCCACTCTGTCTGACCCAGAAAAAAAACGTTGGATAATGTGTTCAGCTCGGCAGTCCCAGCTGACTTAATTAGGAAGTGTAAGCTGTGGGCTGAACTGCATAACCTTCAAATCATCATTCCCTCTTTCTCCTCGACTTCTCTTCCCTCTTCTTCTCCTGCCTCTTTCTGCTCACGCTCATCGTCTTTTTTCGCCTTGCTCCCCTCCTCGAAAATTTCCTCATGTCTCATGGCGCAAAAGTGGAGCAACAGCTTAATCGGGCCGACTTCAGCTACGTGATGAGAATGGTGCGTGAGTTAAAAAACGACTAGCAACCAATTAGCCTAACAGACCACATGCTAATGCTAAGGGAATAGCTGTGAAATTATAAGCCAGCTTGAGTTTGTACTCACATCTTTTAATCAATTTACCATCTCAGGCACACGACAAAAGCCAAAATGTAAGACTGGTTTAAAATATGTGAAGAAATTTTTATTTATAATATTTTTTCACACACAAAACAAAAAGTAATGCTAAAGTAAGCAACAGCAGGGACTATGTACCCACAAAAATAGACTTATATGGCACATAATGATCCCACATAATGATCCTATGTCCCTCAGTTCTACATACATGCCCTCACAGAGTCATATGTTCCCAGAGTCCTGTGTTCTCCAGTTTTACATTTGTAGTCTCACTGAGTCCTGTGTTCCCAGACTAATGAGTTCCCCAAAACCCATATTCCCAGAATAATGTATTCCCAAGATACTATGTTTACAGGTTCCTGTTTTCCTAGAGTTTTGTGTTCCCAGTAGGGGTGCAGGAAAAAATTGCTTTGAGCTCGATTCGCGTTTCTAACATTAAACAATTCAGAATCGATTCTCGTTTTCAAAAAATTTATTCTTTTTGCGGGTGTGGATGTGCCTTCTCAGCCACCATAGTGCTAGGCAAAACAAGGAAGTAGTGTGGGCTATGTACAGGCATGCAAGCCAAGCCGCTGTCTTTGAAAGCAACCATTTGGAAACACTTTGGATTTTACCATCAACCCGGCCTGGGTAAGAAAGGGCTTGACGTGACTCTTGCGATTTGCAGAGATTGCAACGGTAATGTAACGTATTTCGTTCGTATTTTAAAGAATCTGAAAAAAATCGATTTGTGACCCCAAGAATCGATTCTGGACCGATTCGCTCGATTCCCAAAGATTCGCAGCCCTAGTTCCCAGAGTTCTGTGTTCCCAGAGTCTTGTTCCCCATTTCTACATGTGTGTTCTCCCAGAGTCCCATGTTCCTCATTTCAACATATGTGCTCTCTCAGGGTCCTATGTTCCCAGAGTTCTGTTTTACCAGGTTCCTATGTTCCCCATTTCTACATATTTGCTGCTCCCATGGTTCTACGTTCCCACAATAGTGTTTTGCCATCTCTAACTAGCCGTAATGAGAACCTGATAAAATATGTTCTCCAGCACTGTATTTGCTTAACATTGTGGGAATTCTAACCACCCAGACTCTTTAATATTCTCTGATTAGTCACATTTTACGTGGAACTCCACAGATGTGGCTGGTTGTGCTGTGTTTATATAAGTGTTTTAAAATATTTTTCCAATAAAAGCTGGATCATATTTATGAAATCTTTTAACAAGAAACATCACATTTGAACAGAACACAATAGCAAGGGTAATATATGTTAACAGAATATTGAACTGGGGAACACACGACCCTGGGAGCACAGGACCCTGGAACATAGGAATGACCTATCAACAGACATAATGTCCGTTCTTCATAGTTTCCATTAATTCCACACTTCTGAAAGTTAAATACTAGCTGAAACAAAATATGTGACAATATTTTCACTGGCAGATGGCAGAGAGATATATTTACTTGCTGCTTCTTGAGGTAACCATTATGTGTCATTCAATAAGATCTGTGCCAAATGCTAGCCTGATGTTTTTTCAAATAAAGAAATCAGTTTTTGTTGGTGTATTTTATTTGTGTTACATAACACTGTGAAGGCAATCATACTGTAATGTAACTGTGTCTTTGCAGCAAGTTTGCAAAAAGTTGTTTTTTTCATAGACAACTCTTACTGAAAAACACATGCCATTCACATAAGAATAATCTTTTTTGAGACTCCTAACTTACCATTTAATTTTCTTCCACACATCACTCTTCAAATGTGTCACTTTATAGTAGTAAAATTGTATTCAGAATGAATAAATAAATAATAAATAAATGAAAATATAAATAAATAAAACAGCCGTATTAATTTGACAGTGTTGTAGTAACATTGATGACATGTATTTTTTGACTCTTTTTTATTGTTTTCTACCATTTAGAAGATTATTCAATGGCTTGTTGGTCTTAGCAATAAGTATTTTGTTGTCATCTCATAGATGCTGTTTTGAAGTCTGCTTGATGTTTCTTTGACAGTGCTCTCTTTTTGCACATGCTCATACTGAGATAAAACAAAAGAAATCAGAGTACACATACACTGAAAAACCTGACTACTGAGCTCAATTCCAGCCCTGTTAATCAGATTCTACACCATAACCCAATTTAAGAAATTGGAGTATTCTATTTTCATGACGTGAAAAAAACAGATTAAATCTGATTATGATCAGATGCTTAAGTGTATGTATATTCATGTCAGTGTTTCCTATATATTACCAAGTCTGTGGTGGCCAGCCATACTTCAGATCTGGGTTCCCCTTATTTTGCTTTTGTGTGGTGAGGCAAAGAGAGGACAGAGCCTGTACATGTGAGGTAACCACTTTGAGTTTTTTTTCAAACTGGATTAGTACCGAGGTCTATATAAAACAAACATTTCCTATGGATTTACTGTACATGCCTGTCTGTGGTAATGCAAACAAGGGAATATACAACCCCAAATCAGAAATAGTTGTTAAAATATGTAAATAGAAATGAAAAAAAAAAAATAATAATTATTACTTACTTTTAACTATTCTATACTTTTAACTATTTTGTCTAGTTAGCTTCATTTCATTTGATAATATACATCCATTCCTGTATTTAATGCCGACAACATATAAAAAAAAATTTGGCATGATAAAGCACAGAGCTTCAGAGTAAATCTCACCTCAAGTTTAATTTCTGTTCAGGATGTCTTATAGCTCATGAAAATCAGAAATCCAGAATCTAATGATTAAAATATTTTATTTGGAGTTTGAGTGAATTACTGTTCAAACATTATCAACGTAAAAAAATGTCACAGGTCAGTATGTAATGAACATACAATTTATAGCAGTTTAACTTTTTGAATTATATTATGACAGTTTTAGAGATGCACTAGTAATTGTATATAGCTGAAATGACTTTACTCCACACCTGACTTTATTTCACTACAATATGGCCATTTATGACACATAACACTATACAAACATACATGGGGACATTTTTTTTTCAATGATAATTTTTTTTTACAAATCTGGCTATAATATAATAGTGGCTGAGAAATACAGTTTTGCACTGCATTTTATTTGCAATGTATTATGTTTGCACTGCATTATATATAGTTTATTAATAATAGCACACATGGAACTTACATGAAGAGAGAAATGTAACATGATAAGGGATCAATACTAAAATGACTATTCAGTAACACTAGACTGTCAATATGTACATGTAAAAATGTCTGATGTGGTCTCAAAAGGCATAATTATAGAACTTGAGTAGCCGTGAATGTGTACGTTTACTGTACATTGACTTTCTCAGTCACATCACAAAAAAAGCCATCAGAATGAAATATTAATTCAGTACACAGAACAAAAAGAAATGTGGCAGCCAAAGCTTAGCTAGGTGAATACTGGCCACGTCCTGGAGCTCTAATGTCCTTCCTTCCTTTTTTCTGCACTTCTGGGAGTTCACCATAGGGTGAGATATCTGAAACAAAATATGTGACAATATTTTGATTGGAGCTTTTTTATTTGGACACCGGCAGGTTGCAGAGAGAAATATTCACTGCTTCTTGAGGTAACGATGATGCCAAAACCCACATGGGTTTTTCACTGTGAACACTGGAATATGCTTGGCTGAAAGCGCTGTGTACGAGCCGTACACAACATATGGTGGATGATTTTAATGAGTCTGGGTGACATTAAAACGATTTTAATGAGCAGTCGTGGTACCTAGGCTCAAGAAACACCTAAAACATTCCCAGAGGCCATATATATTCACAGTGAGATGTTCCTCAGAGGAGCGAAAACAGTATTTAGCAAGTCTCGCTGTCAAAACAATTATTGACTAGTCAGGTGAAAACAGTCAAATTGAGAAGGGTTTGTGCCCTTGGTGAAGGCGTGCAGATAAGCTATGAGAACGCACTTGGATGTGAATGCAGTGCTAGCATGTGGTGTTTAGATCAGGCCTGGTTGAGTCTTAAAGCAGCTGTGGAGCAGCAGGATCTCAGTCACGTCTGTTGTGCTTTGTTTTGTTGTCTTAACCCCTCAGAAGCTCTCTCCAACCTCATTTACATCTCTATCAGCCTCTTGTGCAGTTTCTTCTTTTATTCTTTGACACAAGGAAGAGACTCTCATAATACTAGAGCATCTAAAAAATTGGAATATTGTGAAAAAGTTCATTTGTGTTCATAATAAAATTTGAAAAGGTAAACCATTGTTGATCAGTGTGGCTTATAACCAGAAATCCAGAATCTCTATTTTGAATAAATTACTATTCAAACAGTATCAACAATAAAAGAAAAAAGACTTGAAATATGTCACTTTATATGTAATGAAATAATACGCCAAAATAAAAAAGTATTTTTTTTCTTCATTTGAAATAAATTGTGAACACAAACTTTTTCAATATGTCAATTTTTTTGGATATGCATGGGTAGATCTGATTTGTAGAATTGTCCAAACTCAGTGTTCATTAGAATACCTTGCAGAAATCAACTCACAGATTACAATTTTAATTTATTGTACTTTTACTTCAGTTGGTGCTTGTTCTGTTTGATATATATTAACTGTATAATGTGATGTTTATATGTATTTTTGAATTCAAATTTGAACTATGTATAATTAAATTATGACTGAAACATTTGTTCTGAAACATCTTAGCATCAGAACTTCTTAAACCTCTCTATATTATGAAACGTTTACAGCTTGTGAGGTTGTAGTGGTACTTGATTTTCTTTTAAATGACAGTGTCTGTAATCTCATTGATAATTCTACCTGGGAGCTCCATGTACTTGCTTCCAGATTTACATCCCTCACTCCACAATTTTAACTTTGACTAAAGAATAACTCAACCTGCTAACCATGTAGTTACAGGACAAAAATCATTACAACCTTTAAAATTGTGCTTTTGCATGTATTTTTACTGTCTAAAACGTTCAGTTATGAAAAACAGATCTGCTCCCCTCTTCTGCAAATTGAATGTATTGAATCTTTAATGTTCATCAGTTATTTTCAACATCAGTTAAAAACACATAAATGTTTGTTCTTTCAAATAATTTTTATTAAATTAATAATTATTTGATATATCTAAACAAATTTTACTCAAATGTGTGTACTCCTACCCATAAAATAGGTCAACTCTACAATTGCAAAATATTACTGGTCATAACAATGAAATATTAATCAGACAATTTGCAAGAAGTAAGAAAATGCACTTTGGAGACCTGAGCCACCATTTACTGATGTGGGGAAAATAGCAGAGAAATTCATTTACATAATCTGTACACAAAAATAAAATCATGAAAAAATTGAAATGACGTAGAAATCTAGCACGTGTCTGGATATTCAACATGTTCCAAAATATCTTCTGACTTTTTCAACAAGTGATGGAAATCTTCAGGTACAGTGCTACTATATACAGTCTTCTGAGTCATATTTTAATAGCTTCAAAAATATTAAAATAGCAAAAGTAAAAGATTAATAATTTGCAATTTGGGATGTTGGCTCATTGTTTGCCCAGCAGTGTATATTTATTTTTTTTTTTAATATAAAAAGCACAAATTCATACAAATACAAAAGTGTTTAATGAATGAATTTACTGTGTTTTATGATGTTTTCTTTGTCAATGGGATTGTGTATCGTGTGCAGTATTGTGTTGTGTTATCCAAAACAAGGAAGCGGTAAAATATTAGAGGTCTGCAAGCAATGATTATCTAAAGTAAATAGAAGAAACACTCCAAGAAATCTAATATCATCAATGAAGTTCAGTGAACTCTACATTTTCTAGGCAACATTAACATTTAAGCTAAAGCACAAACAAACAGTATGTATGTATTTTCTTATGTATTTCTTGCCAATGCACAGAATAGTATAAACATGCATGCATGAATGAATGAAGAATGTAATAAAATGGCTAATCAGAAACACTTTTATACTGAGTGCAATGCATTGCTGGAATTGTGAGAGTGAAGACTGAAGAGAGAGTTGTTTTACATTTTGCTCCACTAGATGGCGTAGGAGAGCCAAGAGCTGGTGAACTTTGTGATTGTGTCATGTGAGTTCTGACCCTGGACTGTTCTGTTCCATTATTCAGCAAAGGATGACGGAGAGCATGCACAGGCCATAAATCTGGTCCCACTTAGGCCGTTGTTATGATGTTCGACCGCGGGGGATCGTTTGCCTATGATGGCATACTTCTTCTTATCTTCACAGTAAGAGCTTCCAAGGAGGTGTGTTAGTCCTACACCATTGTGGCTCTTCTTTTCTCACACATGAGAAGTTGTTAGCAGAGGGTTAACGCTAGTCTTCTGTAAACACAAAGATGATTTATTTTTCCATGTAATGCCTTTTTCAGGCGGTCGTCTCTTGAGTCTTCACAGGTCACAAGTACACAGCTCTCACTGGACATACACGTAAAAGAGACCACACTGGGGAGCTCTCATTCACTATACCTTTCTTTCCCCACCAGTTAATTGATTATACAGCCACGTAGGATGGAATAAAAAAGAGCTAGGAACCCACAGAGTCTCACTCTCTCAGTTCATGGGACGTGTCTTTGTTTTAAAGCAGTGTTGGCAACAGGAACCACTGAATTGCTCATTCAATGGGCCTCTGAATATTAAAAGGTCACGTCCTTTATAAATACAAAGACAAATGGATATCTCATTGACGCAGTCTTTGAGCCTGGTCAGTAAACAACCGTGAATTATTCACGCTCACGGCTGAGCCAGACGTAATTGCCTGTTAGTCCAAAAGTTGTAATGAAGCATGAATTTTATTACACTTGAAGATGGTTTTGTGCACATAGGAGTTGCAAATTTTTATATGTGGCTTTATGTGAAAGCATGCTTCTGTCATTCTCAAATCAGCTCCAGAAAGAGGATTTCTGGTATACTATATGTCCAAATGTTTGTGGATACCCCTTCTAATGAATGTGTTCAACTGCAGGACTCTCTGGAGCAGATAAACATGATAATCATAATGACATGCATGGGCTAGAGGTGTATAAAGCCCCTCAGCATTGAGCTGTGGAGCAATGGAACTGTGTTCTGTGGAATGATGGTGCTTCATCCAGTACTTTTGGGATGAGTTCCCAGACAGCAAAATTATTCTGGCCCACATCTGGCCCTCATACCCCATTTCATTTGGCCCACTTGCCGCATGGATTGACAGCACTTGGGCGGACCGCTCCCATTTGCAAGATGTGGGCCACTGATGGCTCATATGTAGGTAGTACTGCCACATCTCTGCTAGAAGTGGACAGCATCTGTTATGGTACATGTGGGCCAAATGTTTATTTTGAATATATGGGCCACATTTGGCTCACATGCAGTTTGCCATGCCGACAGTCTGCCAGCAGTGCCATTTCTCAGCCAGAAGTGACCCACATCCGTATGCAATCTGGGTTGGTTTGAGGTAGGATGGTGATCATCCATCATGCTTTTGTCACTGAAGGCTATCAAATCCTCACAGCAATGCTCCAAAATGTAATAGAAAACTCTGGACTCCAACAAAAGCATATGTTTTATCGTACCCTTGATTTCAGAAGGAACAGTGACTGAGCAGGTGTACCAGTTCTTTTCCATATAGTGTATATTTTAGGTACTTTATTGTTGCACAATTGCTCATTTTTATGGGAACAACACACACTTGTTCCCTAAACAAAGTGCATTATGAAGTAGAATCGTCATGCTGGTGGTTCTTTCTTGGGAAATGGCTGATGAAGTTCAGCAGGAAGGGGCATGGGGGAGGGGGGTGTAAGGATTTTAAAAACAGTACGTAGTAAACTCCAATGGCTTGCACAAAGACAGTTTTACTATCTGGAGTCTCTTAATGGGTGGCGAGACAAAGATTGTTCCAAAATAGTGCTGCTTCAGGCTAGCTCTTATGGAGCTTCATTTACAATGTGTAGTAGACTGTAAATCCTACGCAAGGTCCAGTACGCAGACCACGAGGGCAGACTCTGTCTGCAGTTAGCTGCTAAACATTTGCTTTTTGAACCAATGCCAAGTTAGTGTACTTACTTACCGTGCAAAGAAAAAAACACCCTGAAACGAAACCAGTGCTTGCGTGCAAAGCGGGTGCAGCTTCATACGGGACGTGCTCTGGTTCAGCCAGGTTCCCTGAAGCAGTGAGGCCAGCTGGGAACCATCAGGCCCTCCAGTCTTTCCACATCCTCCAAGCTGCTGTTTGGACTCCTGCTGCCCTCATAGATCTGTCAGGCAGCTAGGCTGAGATTTCACTTCTGTCCTCAATGGTGAAAATAGGAGGTTTTCTTGGGATAAAGTGGAAGTTTTGAAATTGAGCCTGTGTTTACAGTACATCTCTATTGGAAAGATTTAAAACTAGTAAACATTTTGACTTTGGGTTCATTTGGCTTTTAATTGTGGTCATCCTCGGATAGCTTGGCAGGAGAAATAGTGTGCTGTAGTAGTGAGTGGTGTAGTTAAAAATTCACGGTATAAATAACATGTCTGATGGTTTTACTGTATATCTAGATATATTGTGGATTTATGTCCCCTCGTTTTGCTTAAGAGGGTACATAAATCCCCCCCTTTTTTTCTAGAATGACAGTGAATTATTATTGTGATACATCTCTGCACTTATTCAACAATGAAAATAAATTCATAATTAGGTTTATTGTCCAAAAATAGCCAAAAAAAAAACCTAACCAATGTACAGACAGATGACAGTATTACTTAAACAAGATCATGTTGAGTTCATCTAAGCACACAACTGCTATGAGCACCATTAAAAAGGCTAAATTATCTTTCACATATTTTTCAATATACAAGGCAACCCAGGGATTAAGTAGGGGTCGGGTTATGGAACCTGAATCATACTACCAGAAGATACGTATTCTGTTTTGTGTAGGCATAGAGTCCACCTGAATGTAGGCTACAATCTACACATTCTTAATTTACTCACATATATATGAGTAAAGTAACAGTAAAAGTAAAAGTATTCAGTTTTAATAATAGTTGAGTAAAGTATAAATCTTCGAGACACTTAGGAACAGTACTCAATTACCTCTACTCATAGCAAACTATAATGGTTAATTGAAGAACAAAATGATTGTTATGATAATAAATGTTTTTAAATATTTAATATATAATACTGTATTCTATTAAAAACATGCTCAATGATGACCTTTAATTATACAATCACTGTATTGGGTTGCATTGTATGACTTATCACGTTCCGCATTTGCAGTCTATTATTTCATTCACATTGTCACTGGAAAGCCCCTCATTTGTTGATGATCAATAACTGGGTAAGTACATGGCTCCTTGAAACATATGTTTTGTATAAGTGCCCATTCACTGAAGCACCATACAAATAGAACTGCCCATACACTTTTTAAGCTCCTCTACATAAAGGCCACCACTTGTCAACTTGACTCCTTTTATCCCAAATCCATGAACAGACAATGCTCCCTTGTATTGTGAAGGCTAAGGGCACATTTATAACTCTGACTAACTGATTGTGGTGTAGAGGAAGTCATGGTCAGCTCTTAGGATTCCACGAGAGCAGGTGGAAAGTAATGGTGAATTATTTTCCAGTGTGAACTGTTTGACACTTCTCATATTTTATCTGCACTTGGCAACCCAACAAGCTATTGTGAATTCCGTCACCAACTTTGGTGGGATATTGGACCTTTTAAGACTGATTTCCCAAGTGTACTACAACACCAAAGCTGTTCTAAGATCATTAGAATATGTGTGGTTGAAACTGTCATCACTTTAATTTTGTTTATTTCTGCATAAATATGACCTAAAACATCATCAGATGTTCACACAAGTCCTAAAAGTAGACAAAAATAACCCAGTTAAACAAATAAGACAAATATATTATACTTGTTCATTTATTTATTGAGCATAATTATCAAAAATGTCAAATTTGTGAGAGGCAAAAGTATGTGAACCTTTGCTTTCAGTATCTGGTGTGACCCGTTTATTACACGCCTTGCTCTTGGAGTGATCTTTGATGGTCGACCACTCCTGGGGAGGGTAACAATGGTCTTGAATTTCCTCCATTTGTACATAATCTGTCTGGATTGGTGGAGTCCAAACTCTTTAGAGATGGTTTTGTAACCTTTTCCAGCTTGACGAGCATCAACAACTCTTTTTCTGAGCTCCTCAAATCTCCTTTGTTTGGTTCAGAAACTTTCAAGCACCACTGATTGCTTTAATGGAATTGGTCCATTTTTATTTATTTTTTTAGGGCTATCATGAATCACAATTTAAATGGGATATTTAGTTTAAAAGCATCCATTTACCTTCTCAATAAATATGTAATGATGTTTGGCAGTTTGTATGATGATAATGGATATTTAAGTTGTACTTATGGTCTCACTTACAGTAGGAACTGAGCCTGATGGACACATAATGGAACCTGGTGTATTGTTTAGTCCATTTTTATACAAACCGGATTCCAAAAAAGTTGGGACGCTAAACAAATTGTGAATAAAAACTGAAGGCAATGATGTGAAGATGGCAAATGTCAATATTTTATTCGTAACAGAACATAGATGACAGATCAAAAGTTTAATCTGAGTAAATGTAACATTTTAAAGGAGAAATATG
>BRDA01041249.1:0-11886 GCA_036984385.1 Crenuchus spilurus
CTACCTCATACCTCAGGGTCTCTTCCTGTCTTTTGACACATTCTCTCGCTCTCTCTCATTCTCTACATGTCATCTGTCTCTCCACCTCACAGTCAGTCCCCCTCTCAGTACCTAGCTTACAGTCCCCCCTCCCTCCCTGTGTCTCTCACAGTTGGTCATTATCTCTCTCTACCATCTCTCTCACCTTCTCTAATAGAGTCGACTCTCTACCTCACAATTAGTCCCCGTCTCTCATTCTCCCTGATGGTTCATCTCTATCTGTCCGCTCTCTCTACCTGATGGTCTCTCTGTACCTGTCGGTCTCTGTAGGACAGTCCCTCTCTGTGGTCCTTACAGTCTCCCACAGTGCATCTGTGTCTCTCCTCACCTCTCTCACTCCCATTTTCTTTTCTCTGTTCTGTTCTCTCTCAAACACACCGTTTCTCTACACTGATGTGTCATTTTTAATTAAGAAATTAGAAAAGGATATAAACAAGATATAAATGCTCATCTCTCTCTTTCTCCCTCACACACACTCACACTCGCAGTATAATAACATGCTAGACTTGGGCAAGGACAATTATTTTCTAGCCAAATTTGAGCCCTGCCTAATTATGATCAGCACAATGACAAATGAATCATGCTGTCGGGCCTGTCTGTCTAATTGTCCACCCTGATGAATAAGCGTGGGTCTGGTCTTTACACATTAAATGTGTTTGATGAATGAACGGAAGAGAACCGAAGACAGCAGGTCATTCAAAAAGACTGCATTTAAAACAGTTCATCCATTCCCAGAGACATGCCCTCATCATCAAACAGCAGAAGACACTTCTCTTTCACTAACAAACTAAAGGCCCCGGAGGCATCATCACATACTGAATGACTTTCCTGTCTGGGTTGTTTTTAGATATACTGTATATTCAAAAGCAGGAACTTCATTAAGCACCAAGACTCCACCAGCACACTGGAGAGAAAAGCTGATGACAAATGATGTCTAAAGCATAGCTTATAATACCCAACAGTTTTGTGTGACCCCCCCACACACACACACCCAAAACCTGCTCATTACAGTCTAAAAATCAGTCATAACAAAGCATCTCATTGTATCTACACTCATCCACTAACTATAGGTGCACTTTGCATTTCTACAATTACAGATTAGAGAACCGAGTACTGTGTTAGCCTCATGTTGTTCTTCAGTGCTCAGGACCCCAAGAGTAGATCGTGATGAGCTGGTCCGAGTGGATCAGACACAGCAGAGCTGCTGGAGTTCTTAAACACGATGTCCACTCACTTAAACAAACCCACCTGACAGATGTAAAGTCAGAAACAGCTCATCTGTTGCTCCAGCTTGTGCAGGTCATCCTCTGATACTTCACTGGTGCTCACATGATGCAGGACGGCCTTGGCCGTATAGTTTTGGTTTGCGGCACTATTTTCACTCCAGCAGTTCACAGAGATCATCAACAGTTCTGTTGTGCCTGATCCACTTGTACCAGTGCAACATGCACTAACACACCACCACCACACCAGTGTCACTGTGGCTGAGAATGATCCACCACCCAAATTATAAATGCTCTGTGGTGGTCCTGACCACTGAAGAACAGAATGAAAGGAGGCTAATAAAGTATACAAACAGATGGACTACAGTCTAACTGTAAACTACAAAGTGCATCTATATGGTCAGTGGAGCTGATAATTAAGGAAGTGGTTTTAAGTCGAGTCTGCTACTAAAGGTAAAAAGAACACAGACAACCAAATATTACCAAAAGCTTTCCCCATCACTGCCAAATCAGCCTGACACACTTCAGAGAGATTACATAAAACAGCTGAGTCTCAGAAAAAAGAAAAATCTTCTGAAAAGGGTGAGCACAGTGAGAACAAAAAGCAAACTGGAGAAGCGAACTTCAGAGATCACACGGGGGGGGCTTCAGAAAAGAGACAATCCCTCAGAAGTTACATGACGTCTTAAACCTCATCGCAGAGCTCTTTCTCTCTGCATTTTATCAGCGCTCGCATTGCCTAAGTCGGTCTGCGGCAAAGAGCTTCTTTGATACAATAAGGCTTTGATTAAATATGCAGAGCGTTTACAAAGAGCCACGGAGCTCCACTCATTTCACTTCATTAGGCCATACGTGTTTTACCAACAAACTAGAATATAAACAAATTTATGGCTTATGCAATGGAAGAGAAATGTATTCAAATAATTAAATCCTAACATGTTTCTTCACCCAGGGCAAAGCATTTAAGATGCAAATCCTCTCGGTACACCCAAATGGGCTGCATATTTCATTTGCTCATTATCAAGTCCTCCCACTTTGTGTAAAAATGATTGATTCCACGTACGCCGCTGTAAACGCTCTCCGTACGCAGTCAGAGGGCAGCTGAATGGCAGAGATAACAATAACATTATGTCTGTAATTACTGCCAATCTCATAAACATGGAGCTGTAGAACAAGACCAAATATCTCAGGCTCATTATCTGGCAGTAATGGGTCTGCAGAGGCAGTGAAGCCTTCGCTGCGACATTTCAAATGTGTAAAGTGCAAGTACCAGTTTCACAACAATCAGATCTATTAAGATGAAAATGCCAGAGGAGGTGTAACAATGCACGGTGCATGCTCACTCAAATGCAGAAAAATGTAGAGCAATGCAAGAGTGATTAGTTATTAGGGTAGTCACGATATCAGAATTTTGGCTCCAATATTGATACCGAAGTATGGTATCAAAATACTCCATACAAAATCTTTAAGCTGGCAATAAATTAAAAACACTCGTTGTCTAACATCAAATGTTTATTTGACAGAACCCACACATTTTTTATATTTTTACAGTTTAACAGTCTATTCTTTTAGAATAGATGCAATCCATACAGAACTCTTCAGCTGTAAGCAACATTTTTTGTGCAACTTATTTATATTAAAAAGAAAAGAAAGTGTATAGAATTGACATTTAAGTACTGAAATCAGATGGATGGATGAACAGAGGGAGGGAAGGAATCTTTGAATACTTCAAATCTTGATGCAAGTCTATTAGGAATCCAGTTCAGTGGCTTAGAATGTTGAATAAAAAGTGGGCTTAGACTGGAGCCCTGTGGAACACCAAATACATAGCTGCTCCACTATACTGTCATCAAGCTGTCCTCCAAGTGGCAACTGAATACAAACTCACATCACACCTCTGAAAACATCCACTATGCAACAGAGAAATCTGAGGAAGCCTATTCCCTTTGAAGCCAGAGGAACACGTATATGAAAGTCAGTCTATTCCGTGTGAGCATCAATGGACAGCACTTCACAGTACCATTCCACAATATACAGTACTTTACATTTCTACTGTATATCAAATGTAAACCCGATCTTACCAGAAGATAATTACATGTTATTATAATTGACTCTGCAAAATGATTCAACATAAAATACATAGATGGCGGCCTTATTGTGTTTATATATGGAAAAGCTGGCAGCCTGTGCACTCTCCTGTCTCATCACCCCCTCCTGGTTAAGATCCGTCTCGGAGGAAGCATGAGGCAGGAAGTCATCGAGGAGGAGGTGTCAGCCACATGGGTCCCTCCAACTCCATCCAAGTGTATCTCTCCCACAGGGCACTAATTTGCCACGTCTTCCCACCCCTTAGACTGCACAATTTTCCCCTGTCCTGTCCACTGGTCACCTCTTTGTCGCATGATCTCATTTTTTTAAAAAAACACTCCTGGTTTTTACAGGGCAAAATCTACTAATTTCAGCTACAGCAGTGCATGGTCCTACCCTGCATATTATGCCACTCTCCCTGCTCTGACACACTTTACCCAAATAATCAGCAAAATGAGCCCTTAAAACTTATCCCTGATCATAAACACACATCTGAAAGCACATTTATAACTCACTGAAAAAAGTGACAAAGCTTGGAATCTTAACCCCACACCTGAGGAAAAAAACATTATTATAATACTGTATTATAATCTGCAGTGACACTGAGGTGTTTAAACACATCAGCAGCTTTGCTGATCCTCTCGTACCAGTGTAACACACGCTAACACTCCACCACCACCCAAATAACAGCTGCTCTGTGGTGATCATGATCATTGAAGAACAGTCAATAAGTGTACAGAGAAAAAGATGGATTACAGCCCGTAACTGTACTACAGAACTACAGAGTGCACATATATGGTCAGTGGAGCTGATAAAATGAATAATGTTGCTAATTATGCTATAAAAGTGTAGATAGAAGGAGTTGGTCATAATATCCTGATATGACTGCGTGTGTCTTCTATGAGTCAAAAGGCAGGCTCACTGAAGTACAGATACAGTAAGAGAGAGCTGGAAAAAAGAGGGGTGTGGGAGAGAGAGCGAGGGAGATGCAGTATAAAATCAATCTCTTCGTTCGCACTAGATGGATTTATTGATTCAAATCTCCTTCTGCACTGACTATCATCTGACAAACTTTAATCAGCCTGGCAGGCTGTTTATCTGGCCTCATCACCCAAAAATGAGAATAAATATTTATTTGAAAGTGAGTGACTTCCATGAATGTATAATAAATGCCAGTGTGCTGTGCTATAGCAGTGCTTTGCTGTAGAATGAACTGTCCAGGCTAATTAGTTCATCAAACATTGTTTGTCTGTTTGAGAGAGAGAGAGAGAGAGAGAGAGAGAGAGAGAGAGAGAGAGAGAGAGAGAGAGACAGAGAGAGACAGAGAGAGAGACAGAGAGAGACAGAGAGAGAGAGAGAGAGAGAGAGAGAGAGAGAGAGAGAGAGGGGGAGAGGGAGGGAGAGGGAGAGAGATGTGTATTAGTAAGAACCTGGCGATATAATGCATATCATGATACAGGGGTTATGATTCGATATACAGTTCTGTGATATTGTGATACTGTAAGCAAAGAGATGTACAGCAATCATATCTATCAAAAAGGACAACCATCAGTGATGCACCCTTATGGATACAGTATTGCAAAACGTAATACTGTGATACTCAAGTGTATCATTACTTTTTAAAACACCTAAAAAGCACACACAGTCACCTTCATTTAAAATTGCCATTAGCTTCATATCACATCCCTTACTGCCTGCTGTGAAAACAAACAAATAAAACAACAAAACATGGAACAAATACTAGCAAAACCAGTGTGTTTTGGATGCTGGTGTGCTGGAAGATGATCTAAACCAGTACCAGACCAGCCCTGCCCAACAATACCAGTGGATTTCATGCTGGTCTATGTTGTATTTCTCCTCAGGTTTATTATTGGTGGCATTGCATAAGAAAACACACAAACACATGCACACAGGCATGTGGAAAGTGAAGACTGCTTCTCATTAGGACTCTTACTTATTAGAGGATGATATCTGACACTTCATGGTGGAAAACACATTCCAAACATTCCACATCTTTCCGTCTGTCTTTGAAGACAAGTTTCACGTTAGTAGACAGTATATCTGAGGAAAGATCAACAGCATCAAGTGTCTAAATATGAAAACTCAAAACTGCACGTCAGTCAAAAGCAAGTAAACAACAGCGGACCAGCAGGCCAATAGTCTTCTGACCTTCTTCTAAGTTACTTGTGATACCTGCTAAGATCTCTTCTTATCCATGCAAATGCATTTTCTCAGCAATGAACATAAGGTAGAAACACTGGCTTGGTTTGTAAAGTATGTTGAATCAAACAAAAGTAGCAGTGTCATCTGAGCGTTGGTGAAATAGCCAAGAAAGTCTGAATTTACATATAAAGGTTAGTAAATAAAACAGCATTGCTTCTTTACTGCTTCAAAGAAGTATGATCAAAAGAGCAGTGCATTTAAATAAATAAATAAAATAAAATAAAAAATCTTTAGCTCATTTTCACAAAGCTTCTCAGAGTACGAGCACTGATTTAGGACCTGTTCATGTCAGTAAAGTCTTAGTAAATAAGAGGGCCCCGAGTGGCTCAGCAGGCTAAGATTGTCAGTTTGAATCCCGATCATGCTGTTTGCCTGATATCAATGCCATCAACAGCCGGGGCCCAAGAGAGCAAAAATTGGCCGTGATCTCTCTGGGTGGATAGATGGCGATCTCTCTCCCCATCACTCTACTTGGCTCAAGCGTCTACCGATTGGTCCATTCGGAGCTGGGAATCCTGAACTTTCCTCCAAGCGCATTGGCTCCCCAGTGACGGTGCATCAGCGGTAGTTCGAAAAGAGGCGGTGGCCGCATCACGCAACGGAGGAGGCTTGTGCTTGACTTCACCCTCCTAGAGTCAAGGACATTGCAAAAGTGATGGGGAGAGTCCTAATGGATGGAATGTGCTTACTGGCTTCTACTACACTTAGAAGGGGATAAAATTAGCAAAGATTTATATAAAAATTAATAAAAAAATAAAAATAAAAAATGAAAAAATCTTAGTAAATAAGAAGAATCTAACCCTAGCACTGCTACTCTTTAAGAATGCACATTGTAAAGAAGACAATTAAAGACTGAATCTGTGTGTCCATGAAAATAACATGCACAGATAAATGAAGCTCCACCCAACAATGTCTACCATTGGTTGACGAATCATTGATTTTATCAAAAGAAATTAATTTGATCTTCAATGAACTAACAGTCCATGAACCATAATTTTCACACATTGCCTTGTCCATCATCCATCAATGGACGGTTCTCATTGGAGTCAACTGTAAGATATGCCGTTTTAGCAGCCTAAAATAAAATAAAATAAAATACATTAGTGCATCAACCTCACTGATTATATTATCTAATTATCAACCAACTATCATTTGATTATATTATGAAGTTAAATACAACAGGTTCCCCAAAGACCTGTAGTAGGCCACAGAACATCTGCTACAAAGCCACAATGACAAGATTTGTGTAGACTGAAACAATAATTATCAAAACCTACAGCTGATATACTACTTTGTGGTAACTGCAGATAATTAAGCTGCTACACCTCTCCTCAGTAATCCATCAATAACTATAACAATAACTATAGGACTCTGAATTTCAATTTAGCCAGAAATTCACACTCTTCCTTATTTCATATAACTGTGCACAATAACATGATGTACTGAGGATACTGTATGATGCACATGAATGTCAATGAGAGTCCTTGACTTTATCCAAAAAAAAAAAAAAACAGTAGAGGATGAAACACTCAAAAAAGGATGTTTCCTTCAACAGAGAATGGCCTCATATAAACCTCATATTTGTAAGAATTTGTTAGTTAATTCACTCAATGTTACGAAAAAAATGCTGGAAAACCATGCCTTATGATGTTCATGTTCAGCATTTGTTACACATGGCACCTAACCGATACTCAGCATTGGTATCAGGCAGGTACAAGCCAGAAACACTAACGTTACTATAGTTTAGTTCCACCTCCAGTGCCTGCAAACTGGATCATAGTGGTATGGAAACATTTAGAGGAGCCATTCATGTTATAGTACATGAGTCATGGATCAATAAAAGGGCAACTGTCAGACATAGGGGTTGCTGTATTTATCTATTAGCTTGTTTGTTGTTGTTGTTTTCTCTGCATGAGTGGCTCTGAGCTGTCTGGTCTGAACCCTCTCTGCGGTAGAGGTGGGATGGCAGCAGCAGGCCAGGCCACATTATATCCAGCAGCAGGTAGAGACAATCTGCTTCTCTCTCAGCCAACACCACTTATCTGTCTGGGGAGGGACCGTCTGTTTCCTTACACACACACACACACACACACACACACACACACACACACACACGCTGTAACTCGCAAAGTAGCATCATCACAACTGAGCGTCTGCATGCTTGTGGATCAAGCATTAAAGGGCCCATAACATTTTCTTTACTATAATAAAGTTAATGTTTACACTGAAAGGCTTATCAAATACACTCCTTTTGTGATGTCACAGAAATCATTGCATAGGTAATCTAGCTTAGCAGTTTAGCTCCACCCATTTGCACTGAAATGTTGTGCACTGCTTTGCAATTGTGGAACAAAACAGGGCAGCCAATCAAGAGATTATTTACATATTACTGTGTCTTAAAGGCACAGTAATGAAAACAGCAGGTTTCATTATGAGGGAAAAAGAGGTTGGAAAACAGCCATTTAAAATGAATGATGGTACATAAACCCACACAGACTTCATTAATGGCCTTCAGGGAAAAAATAAAACACAAAAAAAAGGCAGGATATGGGTTTTTTAATAATAAATTGTCATTTGGGGAGCCAGATAGGAGTTCTCATTTCAATAGCCCGCAGTCACTTGTAAGATATACGTAAATGTTCATGCACACACACACACACACACACACACACACACACACACACTCTCACTCTACCCAAGAACACGCTTTCCCAGACAGACACGTCTCATTGATCTCTCACTATGCTCAGCCTATTATCATATTTAGCAAAAGGCATTTTTTGCCATTTGGCCTCCTGTCAAATCTGCACCTTTTCCACCCCAACAAACTGGGATAATGTAGCAGCAGCAGGCTGATCCACTACTCTCTAGGGAGTGAGAGGGAGAGAGAGAGAGAGAGAGAGAGAAGGCAGGTATAATCCCCAATTCTCTGGGAAAAGACAGTCACTCTTCACCCTCCCACAGAGACAGGAAGAGCTGCAGGAAATTAACTGGAAATGATATTCACAGCCTTCTGTCAGCTATTGCTCTCCGAGACTGCGTCACTCCACAAAAACAATAGCTTTAAACTGGACAATCACACCTCTGGAACAGCTGGAACTGGCCGTGGCTACAAGAGACGTTTACTTAACCCAAAGAGATAAATGAAGCTGAGAGAGAGAGAGAAAGCAAGAAAAAGAGGGAGAGAAAGAAAGCGAGACAGAGACACACAGAGAGACAGACAGAGACACACAGAAATACACACAGACAGAGACACACAGAGAGACAGACAGAGACAGACAGAGACACACAGAGAGAGACAGACAGAGACAAACAGAGACAGACAGAGACAGACAGAGAGAGAGAGAGAGACAAACAGAGAGACAGACAGAGAGAGAGAGAAAGAGACAGACAGCAAGACAGAGAGAGAGACAGACAGAGAGAGAGAGAAAAAGAGAGACAGAAAAAGATAGACAGAAAGAAAGAGAGAGAGAAAAAATAGAGAGAAAGAGAGAGAGAGAATAAATGTTTGTTCATGTTCAGACCAGTCTATAATACACTGAGACACTGTAACATTAATGCATTTCAACATCAAATTACAGCAGCCAAGAGCAAGATCCATTTCTTTTATATATAAGATAAAAGAAAGAGAGAGAGAGAGAGAGAGAGAGAGAGAGAGAGAGAGAGAGAGAGAGAGAGAGAGAGAGAGAGAGAGAGAGAGAGAGAGAGAGAGAGACACAGAGAGAGATGAAGAGAGATACAGCGAGTGTGAGCGAGTGTGATGGGGGAGAAATGAGAGAGAAAGAGAAAGACTGAGGGGCACCAAGTCCTACTTTACATAGACACAAAAACTGCCAGATTAGATAACATGGCCAATGTGCTGTAGATTTTTTTTCCGTCCATTTCCTTCCCTGGCCGGGCAAAAACTTGAACAGAACGGCCTGGATGACACACATCCTCCCACTCCTCCGCCCACACTCAGCAGAAGCTCACTCTGGCACTGCCTGGAACGTACAATGGATACTTTATTGCTAGAACTGCTGTCTCAACAACAATGCTCGCTTCCGCCCCATCACGTCCCAGCAGATGGACTCCAGACTCAGAGCCCCACTCTTTCCGAACCTTTGCAAGTGGCCGGAACGGAGCAGGGAGAGGTGAATCACTTTCATTGTCTCATCCCTGTGTTGAAGGGGCTCACACTAGACAGGAAACAGCGTTATTCTGCTGAGAGGAACTTCCTTCATGGCCCTGTGCTGCACCTGTAGCCAAAACGCTTTTGGAGTCTGGCACTTCTCCATGTGGTGCTCCACATACAACTAATGGGTTTTCATAATCACAAAAGCAGTTGGGTAAAGAGAAATATATCAAAGAACTAATGTGTTAACTATGGATGTAACAATTAACCAATTTGCATCAATGCATTCATCAAATGAGCAAACAATCTGATACATTGACATGATGCATAAATATCGATGCATTTTTTACAACCACTACAACATTATCTGTTTGATACAGATTTTACTGTTTATGACTACGTATAAGGGATATAAGGGCTACTGAGTAGTGCTGTTACACAAAACGAATGAACAAGCTGGAGGCAAAGACTCTGCACAGTCCATTAATTAATATCAGACATCTCGAAGGCTATAATTAAGGTATTATAATAAGATAATTATGCACTTGTCCATTTTTATAAAATTTGCTATTGGTTATTGTTGTAGTAGCTAATCTATTGCAGGCTGACAATCAACTGATATTTACTATGGTTAAGATGGTCCATCCAAAACACTGATACAGTTACAGTGATTAAATGTTTTCTTTATTGGATCTACTTCAGGAGGTGTTCCATTAGACAGAATTAATACACCTCTGCCAGCCAATCAGAAGAGAGTACTTCTTTTCTACAGGAAATAAATCTAATAAAATGTTAATTTTTTTTTTTTACCTGATTTACTCCCTAATGGTTGGTAGCCAATCACCCATTTGTTGACTCTCCCTGTCTCTTGTAATGCCCCTGACTCTAGGAGGGTGCAGACTCAACAGGCCTTCTCCGATGCATGTGAAGTCAAGCTCCGCCTCTTTTCAAACTGTTGCCAATACATTGCCTTCGGGCAGCCAACGTGCTCAGAGGAAAGCGCAGGATCACCAGTTCTGATGGATCGCTTCAGGTCATAGTAACAGTGCCTGAGCCACTCCAGACCAAAGATATAACGTTTTATATATTATTATGCAGAATTTAACTTCAATGTCATAATTTCGAGCCTGGTACTGAATCGCATCACAGCATATTCTAAGGTATTAAAAATCATCAGCTCCTTGGCTAAAAGAATCAGTGTTGGACTGCGTGATGATGACACTTGTCATTTACAGCCCTGATGCGAAACCTCTGACACTTCCAAGGTTATTAGTATAAATGATGCATAAAAAAGGACATTAAAATGAAAAATCAAGCTCTATAACATCAATAGTATAGTTATATTTCAAAAGCACTGATGCTTTTAAAATAATACATAACTGAAGCATAATCTTCGGCAGAAATGCACCCATCCACCTTTTGGTCTGTTCCAATACCAGGATATCAACAGTACCAAAAATTTAATTTCAATAAATGACTAAGATTTGATGTTACAATTCTATAATTCATTACAACAGATAATCTACTTTCAAACATTATAGATTTATCATTATTTCCAAGTCACTCAAATCTTTTGAGAGACATTTTTTTTTAGGTTAAAGTGATACTAAATAATTGGAATATTACTGCTCTTTCGATTTAATATGCTTGTTGTTTTGAAAAAATTGAACAAAACCTAAAAAATACCTTTAGGTGTGTAGTTTATAACATTTTAAATGGAACTTTCTAGGTGTTTGTGTACCTATATGTGGGTATATGGAGTACTACCAACCCACTAACTGAAAACAATAGCAGTTTGTTGGCAGTCTAGTATTCACATTCCACCTTAAATGATGCAGTAGCTGCATCTATTTGGCTCAAAACCTCCCATTCCACCTTAAATGGTGCAGTAGCTACATCTATTTGGCTCAAAACCTCCCATTCCACCTTAAATGGTGCAGCAGTTGTGGTGTGTGCTATAAATTCTGATAAAATTCAGTACATAGTTTTTTTTGTTGTTGTTTTTTTTTGGTGGGGGGGCTTAAAGTGGCCCTGTGTTTACTGACTGCTGCCCCACTTCTGTTAGACAGTTTTCTTGTCTCAGGCCTGTTTAGAAAGGCTGAGAAAAGGTGGCTATTATGCTTAAACATTTATAGATTTAAATGAAGCATGTCATAGACAGTTATAAGGAGAAGAGGTAAAATACGTCACCTTTAAACT
>BRDA01041252.1:0-12247 GCA_036984385.1 Crenuchus spilurus
CAAGGATGAAGATGATGACCACTGAGCAAGTCTATGAGATGGCTAGAACTCAAAAGGAGTTACTGATGCACGTTAAATCCCGCAAGTTACGTTACCTGGATGAATAACATCAAGACATGGACTGGATTATCAGGTGCTAGCCTGCTACAAGCAACCAGAGACAGATGGCATTGGAGAGAATTGACTCGTCTGTGCAGCCTACCATCGCAAAGCGATGACGGCGTGTGACATGACATGACATGACAGTGTGTGTGTGTGTGTGTGTGTGTGTCTTTCTGTGAAACTGGCGCTGTGTTTTGCTGACGATTATTTTTGTGGCTTTGCCCTGAAGATGCCAATGCATAAAAAACGATCTAAAATGAAAAAATAAATACATTCTCTCTGTGTTCTTCGTTTGATTTTAAAATATAATATAGTATTCTGAGTGTCTTTCTGTGAAACTGGCTTCCCTCACTTTGCCTTGCACAGTTTATCATGTAATTAGCATATCAATAGGACACTAATCGTCTCCCAGCAGTGTGGCGGGCCAAGCGGGGGATTTTCCCCTGACGAGAAGTTTCGTTGCATTCGCGCTTCCAGTGTTAAGTTTTCAACATCTTTTTAATATTCACTACATACCGTAGGGTCGGAGAAGAGAATAAAGAAAAAGAATGAGACATTTGCTTACTAAATGCTCTTTTAGTAAAAAGGAAAGTGCAGTAGCAGACGCTCACTGCATTACAACATGAAAGTACGACCAGACTAACTAAATGGACTAATACACACATTAACGGTAACTTAACTAAAACACACTAAAAATAACTCATAGAGACTAGACTACAACTAACAATCATTACACATACAAAAATCCCCTCTTAAAGACCCCAAATAATTACAAAATAGACCCCATAAACACACAAGAGAACTTTATGCAAATACCGTACGACACGCAGCCATCTGATTGGCCGACACCCCCAAGAGCCGCCACAATACTTTTCTACCATCAATAAAAAAAATTAAAAAAACACCTCCCCCCTGACCCAAAATTTTGGTGAAAAAGGATGATCACCAATTTTTTTTTTACTTGGCCTTAAACATGAATTAAATTATTATTATTGATTATTAATAAATATTATTATATATACATTTTAAACATTACTTAAACATTATTATTCATAATATTTTATTAGGAATTACTAGTTACTATTAATAATTACAATCATACACAGGATAAGATGTAAAATATCCTATGCCAAACCATTAGAGCTTCACATAGGGCCCACCCTACTCTCTTACCACCAGCAGCCACACATTTTATATAACATTTTATATAATAACATACTAATAATAACTATAAAATTATTATTATTATTATTATTAAAATAAAATATTAATCATTAATTAAATATAAATTACGAAATATTAATAAACTGTTAAAATCGTGTAATATAAACTATCACCCAATTCTGTGTTACAATAGCTACTATTCAACTTATCGATAATCAACTTCAATTCAGTAGCACCAATTTTAAACTTATGTTTGGACTGTATGGTCGATAGACCTCATTTACACATAATTATACCTCATTTTTCAGTAAAAATAAGCAGACATTCTGAATTATTTTGATAATAGTTACACTTACAGGCATGAAAATGGATGGTTTATCACAGACTGGTAGACACACGCACAGAGAGAGAGGCATTTGAACACGGACTACAGGCCAAATCAAAACCGCGACCCTTAAGGATTAAGTGGGTGTGATAATGGATGGATGGACAATTTGAAAGTCCAGACACTGACGGAGTGACCGCTGGGACGGCCAGTCACACATTAGCAAGAAAAGAGCCGATATGCTTGTGGGCGGTCTAAAGAGAAATAGGGTTCCGACTGAGTGGTTGTTTGTGCTGGGTCCTAGTGTTCGACCCGTCTCTTTTTAATATAGCGTAACACTGTTTTTGGATGGAAAAATAAGCAGG
This sequence comes from Crenuchus spilurus, assembly GCA_036984385.1. NCBI lineage: Eukaryota > Metazoa > Chordata > Actinopteri > Characiformes > Crenuchidae > Crenuchus > Crenuchus spilurus. The sequence goes on from BRDA01041252.1 coordinate 1,957, forward strand.
TAACCAAAACGGTCTTTTTTTGCCAACCTCTTTTGGCCAGCAGGGTTAAATCATTAAAACCATTAAATATGGTTAAATCCGCCCCTGCATATAATATCGCTAAATACATGCTCCATCTCATCTGTGGAATAAGACTGCTAAAAACGCTCGACCGAAGATAAAGATTAAATTATGAACACGTTATGAGAAGTTCTGCCAAAAATGTACTGAAGTTACAGAGAGTCTCGCCACGCATCTCGCCAAAGTGTTTAGCAGGACCTGCGAGCCATACGTGAGTGACTGTACATTTCATTTCCATTCAGTCTGTTTACATGTTCTGTTATTTGCTCAAAGTACTAGATGTACACGAGCACATGCAGGAGGAAGCTCTTTGATAATGTTAACTTAGTTGGAAACGGACTTTTTAAATAACAAGTGAGCCTATTTTTGCTCTGTATGTGTTCTGTTTACATGTTAACGCCACAGCTGTGAGTCTTATTAGGGGGAAAATAACATTTATTTTATTTCAGGAGCATTATTATTTACTATATGCCAATAGTTTATTTTGAGCAATTTCTCATGTACATTGATGGCTGAATGGTAATAAAAGTGTTTATGTGACATTTGGGACACGTAGCTTTGACTCAGAAGTGACCTTATTACCTTATGGGAAGAAAAAATATCGCGATATATATATTTTTGGTCCATATTGCCCACCCCTAGTCTGGTGTCTCTCATTGGTGTCTCTCCTCTTGACAAAATCCCACATTTTGGTGGCCAATCAAGCACAGTGACACTGTGGATATTAAACCAGGTATTGGTACTTTTGGCAGTGTGGACAGGTGCCTGTTTAATAACCACACTATTTAATAGAGCAGACCGTGAGCTTTTCAGTGAGATTTCCAGCAGCTCTGTAGTGTCTGATCCACTCATTCTAGCACCACACACATCTGTGTCACAGCAGGGTTTGTGATGATGATGATGAAGGAAAATGCACCTATATGGTAAGTGGAGTTGATTGTTAATACAAGGAGGAAGTACTACACTTGTAAAAGTAACAGTTGTCATCATTTTACCATCAGCACTACAAAAACAGCTTAATAATGACAAGAGCTCTAAACAGGCAGGGCATTACAAAGTGATTGTTTATTGACATTCTTCAACAGTGCTATACTTTTTTTTACAGAGCTCGGCCTGAGAAAGGAGCTGTGAAGGATTTCATTTGAGAATACAAAATGGACTAAAACTGAGACTTGATGAACACAGTGCAACATAATTAGCCATCAGAGCTAGACCGTGTGAGTAAATGAGGACAATACAGGAGCCCGAGCCTATTCAAACCTCCAGCAATCCCGAGACTGTTTAGCTGTGAGGATTTGATGCAGACGTTTTGTTCCAGAATGTTCAGTCCGCCACATTCTTCTCTGAGGGCTTTACCGAGATGACAGACTTTGGAGAAAATCAAACAGAAGGCCTCAACACCTGGCGCAAAATTTGCATTGCTTGTTGGTTTGACTAAAAGGTGCATAGCATAATGCATTTATACAACCATATTTAAAGAAAAAGTAGATTACATGAAGAGATTGTTTTAAAAAAAGAATATTGTAATTCCTACTACATACATTGCATTTGGAATTGAGATTTTGTTACACATACTGTATAGACAATTATATTTACATTCAATATACAGTACATCCAATTATATAACATCTAGATTGCAATATTAAATGCAAATGCACTTTAAAAGCTAATATCTGTTATACTTGCTGTTGACTGTAGGAGGGATGAAGTTAATATATATTTTTTAATCAATGATGCCACATTTTGAGGCAATGATGCCTCAATGATGCCACATTCTTAGCCCAAATACGAAGACTGGAGCCCCAAGTATCTACTGTACACTGGACAGAATGTATTCAAATAACATTTTAAGTCAGCATTATGTGTCTTCTGCAACTTACATATGTCATATGAAGTGCACTGTAAGTGAATGTACAGTACATCACTGATCATGCTCTGATGTTTCTAAAGCCCTATTCAGATGGGATTCAGTTTACAATGGGCTCCTCAATCAGTTCATTTCCATCCAAATTGACTGTCAGTGTTTTCTTCCTCCTCCCATGAAAAAATTACAGGCTAAATGACCTGAACACCAAACTCAAGTTCTTACAGGCAACTCTGGCAATTTGACAGCTACCTCTGCTAATGCTCCTCGGGGAGTTATTCCTTTGTTTTTGAATGAGGAGAGACATACACTACTGCTCAAAACTCTGCACCTCCAATTACACTGAAAACTTACCATGACAGCTTACTTTTACTACAGAGAATCTTCATTTCTAGCCATTTGGAGACGGATAAAATCCACAAACACTGCTGATGTAGATACTTAATCTTCTATGGTAGAAGGTGGAGGAAAGACATTGTCTCCCACAAGTTGTTGACAGAGTTTATAAACTTTAGTACAGCTGTTTACTCGCCACCATATTTTTAACAAAGCATAATGGGATGTAAGAATACTTTGGACATAGCAATTACTTCACTCCAATTCAATCACCTTTTCCTTCTTAAAGACAAAAATGCTTGTGTACATGTGCTGGTAATAAAATGACAATATCATGAAAAAGTTGATTTCGGTAATTCCATTCGAAAAGTGAAACATTCATTACACTCAGACTGATATATTTCAAATGTTTATTTCTTAAATTTTTTTATAATAACTGACAACTAATGAAAATCCCAAATTCAGTATCTCAGAAAATTAGAATATTACTTAAGACCAATACAAAAGCTACCAGTACCTGGATTAAGGACCATGGTATCCCTGTTCTAAATTGGCCAGCAAACTGGTCTGACATTAACCCCACACAAAATCTATGGAGTATTGTGAAGAGGAAGATGTGATACACCAGACCCAACAATTCAGAAGAGCTGAAGGCCACTATCAGAGCAACCTGGGCTCTCATAACACCTGAGCAGTGCCACAGACTGATCGACTGCATGCCACGCCACACTGCTGCAGTAATCCAGGCCAAAGGAGCTCCAACTAAATACTGAGTGCTGTACATGCTCATACTTTTCATCTTCATACTTTTCAGTTGGCCAACATTTCTAAAAATCCTTTTTTTTTTTGGTGTTAAGTCATATGCTAATTTTCTGAGATACTGAACTTGGGATTATTAAAAGACAATTTGGGAAATTAAAAGAAATAAACATTTGAGATATATCAGTCTGTGTGTAATAGGCTTGGGCGGTATAAAGGTATTTTGTTATACCGCGATATTTAAATATGGTGACGGTCTCTAAAAATTATGACGGTTTTAGTCACATGATGTAATGCGGCAAATTTCAAAAAGAAGTTTATTCAAACTGGGACTTAAACGTGCTTCACACATCAGCAAAACAGCACCAGTTTCACAGAAACACGCACACACACTTGATACTTTTATTTCAAAACTAAACAAGTAATTGTTTATTTTGGCCTCTGGTAAAGTTATTCTGTCTTAATTATACAACCAGTCCTCCGTCTGCTTCTCTCACAGTGTGTGTGCGTGTTTGTGGTGTGAGTGAATCTGCGTGCACGCTGCGATTCCCGCTCTGATGATCATATTAAAGTTAATTTCACTGTCTTAATTTCACTAGATAGAAGCTAAACAAATTCGCTGAGTCACGATTGAATGTGGACGTCTATCTCTCTCCCTCTCCGTGCCTGCTTGCGCGATTTTGTTTCTTTATCTCTCTCTCTGTGTGTCTCGCTGCGCGCTCGCGCTCTCTCTCTCTCTGTCTCGCTGCTCACGGTCTCTCTCTCTGTCTCGCTGCGCGCTCGCTGTCTCTGTCTCGCTGTGCGTTCTCTCTCTCTGTCTCACTGCGCTTGTGCGAGTGTGAATACCGCCTGGGGGGTTTGGGGGTTGAAGAGGGCACTCAGCTGCAGCAGCCGCCGCCGCCGGTAATACCGCATACAGCGGTATTTTCTCAAGCTCATACCAGGGTATGAAAAACACCAATATCGCCCAACCCTAGTGTGTAATGAATACAACATAATATACAAGTTTCACTTTTTGAATGGAATTACTGAAAATAAACTTTTTCATGATATTCTCATTTTATGACCAGCACCTGTATATCTCCTTTTCTCCTGTACAAAGTGTTTATTGAGGGTGTTTATGGGCTAATATCTCCTATTCTACTGTATCCATGATCCAGTAGATCCATTGTGTCATGATGATTTCAGTAAAATTTGTACTAAACTTCTGGTGGAGAGTAAACAGCTGTACTAAAGTCTATAAACTCACTTGTGTGAGACAGTAAAACTGAGCTATAAAGCAGGGACACTGTCCTATCTCACCTTTTACTATAGACCAGAAGCATTTGTGGATTTTTATCAGTCTGCAAACAGACAGAGAAGCATTCATTTCAACCAGTGACTGCTGCCCCCTTATTATAATGTTACTCGGCAACCTCAGTGCTTGTCCTGATCATTTCAGTACAAATCTCCATGTTTTCTTCTTGATAAATGTCCCCTAAAGGTGCAAATGTTTCTCACCATGCAAATCCATCAAAGCCCCCCATCCATGTGTGTAGGAACATCCTGCAGTCGTTTTGAGAGTTTTGTCACTGAGAAGATATGCAAAGTATTTCATTATAGATGTCCCTTTGATCATTGACTTCCATCTGATTAGGGCTTCAGCTGAGGTGAAATTCACAAAAAAAGAGGTGAAAGCACAGGACACCATCACGTAACCAAGCTGGAACCACTTAACCAACCCATAAGCTCTACTACTCAAATACTACAAATCAAAAAAGTCACAAATCTCTGTTACATAACCTTTGCCCACAATGTCACCCAAACGATAAAGGAACGCTTCAGTCGTACATGCTAAAGTTGCTAAGCTAGTACTCGCAAGTTAGCATGATGCCATTGGAGAAATGCTGGTTATTTATTTTGAGTCACATCAGCATTATTGACTGAACCATTCCTTTAAACAGGCCTATATTACATAAATACACCATATGTAGCCTAATCTGTGTTGGCCAAAGGCCATTTGGAAAAATATTTTGCACTGGTGATCTGTACAAAAAAAAAAAAAAAAAGATCTTGAATGCTGTGCGTGGAATCGCTCAGTATGTGGTGAATAATGAATGAGTGAACCATTCCACACACAGCGATTGTGTTGTCTGCTTTATAAACAATACTTACTGCATGATTTTACAAAAAAAAAAGATTTTTAAAATAAATAAAAGCTCCAAATCACCAGAAACCTTCATATATCAATTCCTCTTGACCGCTTCACAGGTCTTTCACTACACTGTTTGTGTAGACTTACAACCGTCTGCACAATCAGATTGGTTGAAATGCACTGTAATGTTGTTGTTACATGTGTTATATGTGAACATTATGCTTTTTCACCATACCTGACCATCAGATCACTTTAAGGTGTAGGGACTACTTTTAGTATTTGCAGCATTCTGATCTATACTGCACCAGTCTGATCTATACTGGTCTGATACTAACCATATTATTGTTTAGAACTTTGAATTAAATTTGGAGAGAAATTTCAGAGAATTTGTATCAGGAGAGAAACTGCAGCAGAGCATCTCTACAACAAATCCCAGCTGTGATGTATTAACACGCATCTTCTCATGTTCTATACCTTAAATAAACTGTTCACAAATCACATCGACATGTTTGGAGTCATAACTTAACATAACATACTTTATGACTTACTATGAATTTAAAAAATAGAAAAACTTAGCTGAATGCTGCATCCTCAACATTAGATGGTCAATTCAACCGGATCTGCTGGTCAGGAATCAGTTTTAGTGATGTTGGCAATCATAAATATGGAAGAATCTGAGTCAGTCTTCTACCTGCCCTGCTGCTAAAATAAAATAAAAGGGCTTTGACATTAGTCACCTCAACCAGCACCAATGGCCCAAATCCATCTGGATGGCGCAGCAGAAGCCAGTCCACACCAGAATACTCGCACATTCGTTTTGAAGATGGAGATGATTAGGGTGGGAAGTTTATCCATGACTCTGGGATAACACTCACTCTTTTAGAAGAAATGATCAGTGATCTTTCTCTGATCTCAGAGTATCTGGATCTTAGTTTTACATCTGAAAGACAGCACCATTTATACAGCAGTGTCTAGTCACTGCAGTGGGGCATTGGGCATAAAAGCACACCTCCTGTTGTCCACCAGCACCATTTCCAGCAGACACACAAGCTTTTCTGTGGAGGTCTCCCATCCAAGTACTAACAAGACATAGACCTGCTTAGCTGCAGTGGATTTGCATGTTGTGCAGGTGCTGTGACGGCTTGTTCTAAAAGTTTAATTAAGGTCTGGATGAGATTTGAGTGAGTTGTGATTTGACTCATGACAGGGCTATTTTGTTGTTTAGTTCCACTGTTTTGTTAGCAACATTAGCTTTGAAGCTCCAGTTCCAAAGAAGCTAACAAACATATTATGGCAGAAACTAGGTGATGGTGGAGTTCTAATATCACAGAAACGTCTTTCAAACTGCATCCAGGTGTTAAGTTCTCACAGACCTTCATTAAGGCCTGTAAGCCAGTTAAGAAAATTCTGGTGGTGTATTTTGATGGAAATGAATTGGCTATTGAGGTGACTATTGAGTTCTAGTGTTTTTTTAGCAATGCTAACCTCCAGTTCTAAACTAATGATGGACTCCAAACATATCTTGGCTGATCTAATACATCAGGGGTAAGTGGAGCAAATATGTAAATATGATTTCTGGGTGAAGCCATCCTTTAAATAATTAGTGTGGTTTCTTTCAGAACAAATGAGAACATGCCCAGTTGCCTCTACAGTACAAAGATGTTAACGTGGCATAAATATGTGCTGCAGCATTGAGCTATAAGCACACTATCTTCTGGCTCCTGCAAAGGGAAGTGTCACTGTGGTGCCATTTGTAGTGTTAACGCTGATCTTTCATTATTTGTCCAAAGATTTCAGATTTCAGAGCTAGTGCACATACACTGAAAGAAGAATGCTCAGTTGCTGAGGCGAAAGATGTTTCTAGGACCATTTTGGAAGAAACTGTTCACTTCCTTCCAGTGCCAGTCACCAAGATCTGACACTAAAAATCAAACTGTGTAACTGCAGTGACGGCGCTGCCGAGCATGCATCCCAAATGACTGTTTCAGCCTTGATGGAGTTGTTGTGCTGCAGCAGAGGTCAAGACCCTGAGAGTTCGAGGAGGCTGAAGGCTTTCGTTTCATATTGCATACACAGCTTGCATGGTGCACATCCATCCCCACCCACCCTACACCATGTGCACAGGTGAGTGATGCATGCAACGGTGTCCTTAGTCCAGGCGCACCACAGACTGGTCAAACTTATTAAAAAAGGTGCCTTCCAGAGAATAACTCTTCAGTCATGTACACAAAGCACAGTGTACACAAAAGACAGAGCGTGGCGTGATGGAGATGTACAGGGTGCGCACAGTCCTCACTCAAGGCCGAAAGTGCTGGTCTCCTCCACGGCAATCAGAAGTTTCTCATACAGCATTGTGTAGGAGGGGTAAGGAGGAAGATCAAGGCGGTTGAAGCACGTGTGAGCTCTGAAGGGAAACAAAGGGATGCATCAAAACTAACAGATATATACCATCACTTCTACAGTACAGATTCATTACACAATGGAACAATGTGGCCTGAAGGTTAGAGAATTGAGCTTGGAATTACAGTCCAATCCCCTGATCCATCAGGACACAGCTGAAGTGTTCTTGAGCAAGGCACCTGACCCCATCTGCTCTTAGATGCACATCAGATGATTCTTCAGTGATCAGGATCCCCAGATAATACCACATAATACCACAGTGCAGGTATTATTTGGGTGGTGGATCATTCTCAGCAGTGAAGTAACACTGATGTGGCAGTGGTGTGTCGATCAGACACAAACCAGCTGGAGTTTGTAAAAACCTGCGATCATGTGATCACCAGTGAATGACTAGAGGAAGATCATCCCAAAATGTGCAGGTACAGAGGAGCTACTGTCTCTGACTTTCCATCTTCAAGGTGGATCAACAATGTAGGTGTATCTAACAAAGCGGACCGTAAGTGAAAAAGTGTTTACAGACTCAAGCAGCTAGTGTACACACACTACCACACCACCATCACATCGGTGTCACCGCAGTGTTAAGAATGATTCCTCACTTAAATATGAAAAACACATTTATATCAATAAAATATTATTATTACGAGTCATATTTAATGCATATTACAGGAGCACTCCAGTGTATATTTAGAAACATCTGAAGGAATGTAGGTCTCAGTAGTGTTTCAGAAAATCCAAGGACAGACAGGATATGTGCACTAATTGTTTTCTTTTTAGTACACAACACCATCATGCTGCTGCAGGAGAAGAGATTTTCTGACTGATTGTGAGCACCTGGGCAGAGAGGTGATTTTGCCCCATTTCTCAATGCAGAAGCGACGTAGGCCGTTACTCCCACGCAGAGCTGTGAAACCCTCGTAGGGCACGCTGGATGTTCCCGTCACAAACTGCAGCAGCCGCAGCCTCTGCTCATTGTTAAAGCGCTCCACAGCCCCCCAGAACCACCGGATCACGATATGTCCATCATGGTAACCTGAGAGAGGTAAATGTAGGACTATTTGTGAATAAACGAAGATTCTGCTGCTTATTTGACAACTAACCAAAGTTTTAAAGGAAAAACCTCAAAGTTCTTTGAAGATTCCAAAACATTACTGGAAAATGATAGATGACGTCATAAAAATGAGTTTATCAGTTTGACAGCTCAGTACATTTCTGGAGCTCTGGAGTCAGCAAATTAACAAACTTCCACCAATAATTATTGATATAACTCTGAGATTTTATCTTAGAAACAAAACGACACATATCCCAGAAACCTTAACACTAGAAGTCCCAGAGAGGGGTCATTTAACATTTCTACCTTTGGAACCCAGAGACAGGTCGAGTGACCTGAAGGATTTTAGCTAACATCCTATAATCAGGCGCTTTGTTATGTAAATAAGGCCATTACTGGCGCACCACAGGAGGGGGCATGCTTAACTCCCAACTAACTGTTGTTTTCCATCGAGTTTAGCTATTTAGTTTCTAGTTAGTTCTGTTAAGTTAATTGTATTTTATAATATAAAGATTGTATGTATTGTATTTAGCTTTAGTTTTATTTGAGCAAGAAAATGGAGAATTAGAAATTTTACAACCAGGTACAGCTGTGAGCAATGACTAGAAGCATTTGTGTCTAAGTCAAGAGGACTGAAATTTCAGCATGAGAAATATACAAAAGAACAACTGTTATTTGTTTCCATGCTTTTATTCATAAAAATGGTACAAAAAATACAAGGAATAAAACAATTCCACACACATTCACACTAGGCTGCAGTGGGGGGCTGCATATGTGTGTGTGTGTGTGTGTGTGAGTGGCATGTCCTTCTTGTGTGACTGGCATTTCAGCACTCACTCAGCAGTCAGCCTGCACTGTACGAACATACCTGGCACTGCCAGCATATGTCCCTGGTACATTTGCAACATGTGTATTTGTAACAGTCAACACATCTCACAGTTGCACAATTGTTCGTGCATCGATGGTTGACCTGACACTTCACCCTTTTGCCAGAGCTGGGTGTGGAAGGTTGTTGCCGAAGCAGTTTCTCCTTGCGTGCCTTCTTCTCACTCACATGAGAGTCACCCAACTCTTTTGCAAGCTCAACCAGGAAGTCCACCCGTCTCTCCTGCACCCCAGTGCATGCCTGATAAAGCACATGTGCATTCAGTGCTACCATGTCAATCATGTTGTAGAACATGGTGACTGGCCATCTCTGTGTTCCTACACGCACGCTGTACTCCCATACCATTTAGTCCATCACATCCACACTGCACTTTGTGTTGTTGTATTGTGTGACCGTGTTTGGCTTTCTTTTGGTGGTATCCTCAGTCTCAACCACGCTGGGCAGGCTGCTGAGAACATAGATGGCCTTCTTTCGTTTGGGTGCATACACTGTCAGCGTGGCACCAGTGGTTGAAAACACCTGAGTGGTGAATTCAGTGTGGTCCATCTGTCTAGCGGATTGAAAAATTCTTGAAAAGAGTCGATTCTTGTTGACTGTGCTGAGGATAGTGGTTTTCTGGCTAAGCAGTCGTTGTGCAAGTGACAGTGAGGTAAAGAAATTGTCCGTGGTTACAGTTCTGCCCTTGTTCCATCAGCCTCATCACTACAGTCTCGGGTCCTTGCCAAGATATGGGAGGACATTACAGATGTACTTTGATTTCAAGTTGCAAGCCACCCAAAACTTGATGCCAAACTTGTCTGGTTT
>BRDA01041253.1:0-11150 GCA_036984385.1 Crenuchus spilurus
GCAAGGTGATTTTTCCCCAGTAGATTAAAGAACGTCATGGATACATCCTGTATCAGCAAGTTGCTGTAAACAGTTTGTTAGCTAAAGACCCAACACATCACAGCTCAGTCTTAAGCCTCCCATACACCTAACGACTTTGATTCTGAAAAGACTTTTAACAGACTAAAGTCTGACACCATCTTACATCTACAAACTTTTTAGTCACAGTCTTAAGATTTTGGAAAGACTGGATCTTGCAGGGTCACTAATTTAAAGACTGTAACTAGATTTATTTTGAGATTATTTACCATCTGCTTTCGTTTTACATAGAATTAATGCAATAAAGAGCAGAATTACTGTGAGATGTGTATTTATTAAACTTTTCTTTGTATCAAAATTAACTCAACGCACAATAAGACAACGTAGTGCAAAATCAAAATATAGTAACGTGCATTACAGATACAGTGCTATCAGAGCTCAAAACACTGTCAACATAGGATTCACATCCATGTATTCCTGGTCCTGTGTGTCTGCATGCTCCTCATTTTCTTTAAGCTTTTGGGGAAAACAATAACGTTTAAGATTAAAATTATTGTTAAATGGCCCCATTCAGTTGTGCTTAGTTAGCTTTAGCATAGCGCGCACACCTGGGATTTCGAGGGCTTCAGCAATTTGTCAACTTTTTTCCTTTTCGTCTCTGTCGTGTAATAAATGGTAAAACTCTTGCTCGCTCCACCAGTTTCTGCTCATTTTCTACAGTCCAGGAGAACCGTAGATTCCGAGCTCTCGCCGGCCATATTTACCCGCCAGACATTAATGTATTTACTATTTGCCTTTGCGGCTTCCCGTAGCTCTCTTTTTGGTTCGCGCCAGTGTTCACGTCACTATTTGCTCGGGTCAACCAGGGGTCAACTCTTACGACTTGCGATAATATTAAACATGTTTGAATTTATCGGAACGCCTCGACGCGAAAAAGACTAAAACTTTCAGTCCTGACCACCTTACACTTAAACGATCGAGATGACACGACTGCAATTCAACTCTAGCAAGGCTTTCGTGATTTTAGCCCGACTTTGAAAATTTGTCTGCGACTGTAAAATTGCGTGAAAGTCGTTAGGTGTAAAGTAGTCCTAACACACCTCAGCTTACATTCAGCATTTACATTTAGCAGTCTGAACATAGCCATTAATGCACTGGATCAATCAGGTGTTCGTGTGACCACCTTATACGGGAGAATGTGGGAGGTGCTAAATTCCAGCTTTAAGTTAACGGTACATCAATACATTGACTTTCATCTCCTTTTTCTTCTAAAGGGTGATTGACATGGGATTAGACGACTTTGGATTGTCATTGGATTCAGCTTCACTGGTGAACAGAGGATGAGTCCAGTCAGGAAGAATGTTTGCACCTTTTTATTGTTTTTGTCTTCTTTTGTGTGTTTTTGTCCATCCCTTTTACTGTCTATCACCTCTTCTTCTCAAGCCTGCTGTTGTTGTACACTTTCTGTTTTGTCTCTTTCTAATTCCTTTGGATTTCATTTAAATGCTGTCCCTAAAAATTTGTCCTTAAAAAGATGCTGCCACCAAACATGCACATACATTTCCACTGTAACTTCCACTTCTTCCATTTTAAAGCCCAATTTAGTTTTAAACTGGAGCTGAGAGGATAACGCTGATAAACTCTGGAAGTCACTAGTCACCCAAATATCTCAACTCGCACATCTAGGTTTTAATTAAGGTCACACAGACTGTAGTTTAGAAAAAGAAAACCCTCTTATTAAATTACCTACGCAAAATTAAAAATAACTTGAATAAAAGTTAACAAACATGACTAGACAAGGCTTCGAGAAAAGAAAGGCTGGGTTCAATCTTTTTCTTTTGCAAGGAAACTGACATTATGGAGGAGTATCCACAGACTATCTCCAATAACTCAAAAATCATCCTCATCTTCAGTGCTAATCAGGGGTGCTGTCTTCATCACTTTCAATATAAAATGATCAGCAGTGAAAGGCATTGATCGGCATACGCCAATCACCAATCAAGTTTATCTACTTCAATCAAGTTTAAACCATTGATGCCATTTGATTGGCCATAGTTCACCTAGTCTTAGTTCACCTAGGATTCAGATATTAACATTGTGGATGATTCTTCCGTGTATCAGACAGATGAAAGTCATCTCTTGGCTAAAACGTAGTGGTGTTAATTGATTAAAAATCAGATTAATCACAACGATATATTGTGATTTAATTACGCTTGTTTTTAAGGAGATGGTTGTGGTCAAACTTCGTAACCTGATCAGAGCCTCTCTTACAGAATCTGACGTTAATTAATTTGCATTGAAAATATTAACGTGCTGCGGTTTCCAGTTTAATCCTGCACGTTAACACATTAACATTGACAGCCCTATTAAAAGCCATAACTAATTGAGCACAACAAAGAAAATGTAACACTTTTTAAAATTGATGCATGTCTAGATTTCAGAATATCTTCAATACTTCAATCAGTACATTTGCAGTTTATAGACAGTGTCCATGTAGTTGGTGGATCTGTTCTAACTAATTTAGAAAACTAATTAATGTGTACTAAGAGATGTCTAAATAGTACTAAAAAGCAGGACATTACACAGATGTTACTTAAAAATATATATAAATCATATGTTTATTAATGCTCTGGAAGCTAACCAGTTTTTAGAAAAATAAAGAGGTTGAACCTGTAAGAAAAACTCAAGTTGAAAAATAAATTATACATTTATTTAAATTAAATATTTTTAATTTAGAATATTTATTGCAAATATGAAGATGTTTTATAGAAATTATTTTGGTGACTAGTGCATTCTAGGTAAGCAATGTTAAGCGTAGAAATTACATCTCAGGTTGGTGGAAAATCATGTTGTAGTCTAATTATAGCAGAAAGTCAAATTTTTACAGTATTTTTAAAAACTTTTTTTTTTTTTTACTAAAAGTATAAGCACTTGAAGTGGCAGTAATTACATTTCTCTCTTAAACCCATCCTTTTGAATTTCACCACTGTGGGACTAATAAAAGATTAACTTTCGTTAGTGATATAAACACTATACTTGAAAAATGTTGCAGCACATTTAACAAAGCTGTGTTGCACTGCCTTTATATTGATGAACAAAGTAGCATGCAAAGCTGAAGTAAGGGCTCTGGTGACGGATTACCAAAGAGAAATAATTTATCATGACCTGGAATCTTGGCTATTTCAGCTGAACTGTAGTAAAATGAGTAACATAGTGAGTCATAGTAAACGGAGTACTTTGTCTGACTCCTAACAAAACTATGTAAACAACAGAATCAGTGTCACCTATTAAGTTTTACTTTCTCTGCTTAGCAAGAAGCATTCTTCATTGGTTTAATGGTTAAATTAGAGCCAGTGTTCAACCATTTGTTTGATATCCAAACATGCATTAACTTTGGCTGGGCAACATTTTAAGAATATATAAAGCAAACTTACTAACAGCACCTAATCCATATTTTATTTTTACAAATTAGCACACTAAGGCCCTGCCCCAGTTTCTTTTGACCAAGTTTCTACACCAATAGGCCAGCATTTGAGTTGTAATCCTTATTTATTAACTTTGCATCAAATTCAATGCTGCCTTATGATATCAGTTTCAGCCATAAGTGACTTTATAAATCAGCAGGTTGGTGAAATACATTTTATTTAAAGTAATATTTCACATTCAAAGTGGGAAGGGGCACCAACCTCCAATAATGTATTGTTTATTGTCACCCTCCAAACCCACCTCCAGATGTCATAGAACTGATTTGGCTTATGTTTCTTTGTGCCCACTGTAAATATGTCTTTGTACTCTGCTGTACTTCTAAATAAATCTATTTTCCTTTTGTATTTCAGTTGACCTTTTTGCCTCTTTCCTGTTGTCGGACTCTGTTCCACTCCACTCACTCACTCACCCACACATGATTTTTTTTTAAAAGTACACACCCCTGTTAAAATGCCAGGTTTTGTCATATAAACAAATCTGAACCAAATTATTTCTGAATATTATATTATATAAATTAATATTTAAAAAATAAATAAAAATATAAAGTACTATATTATAAAAATATAATACAGTGGGTGCAGAAAGTATTTAATCAGCCACTGATTGTGCAAGTTCTCCTGCTTAGAAAGATGAAAGAAGTCTGTAATTTTCGTCATACGTACACTTCAACAATGACAGACAAAATTAGAAAAAAAAAAACAGGAAATCACATTGTAGGATATTTAAAGAATTTATTTGTAAATTATGGTGGAAAATAACAAAAATTCAGCTCAATGCTTTGTAACAACCTTTGTTGGCAATGACCGAGGTCAAATGTTTCCTGTAAGCCTTCATCAGGTTGGTACACACTGTAGCTGGTATTTTGGCCCATTTCTCCATGCAGATCTCCTCTAGAACAGTGATGTTTTGGGGCTGTCGCTGGGCAACACGGACTTTCAACGCCCTCCCCAAATTGCCTAGGCCACTCCAGGACTTTTACGGAGCCACTCCTTTGTTGCCTGAGTGGTGTGTTTGGGATCATTGTCATGCTGGAAGGACCAGCCACGTTCCATCTTCAATGTTCTCACTGATAGAAGGAGGTTTTGGCTTAAAATCACACAATACACGGCCCCATTCATTCTTCCCTTAACACGGATCAGTCATCCTATCCCCTTTGCAGAAAACCAGCACCAAAGTATGATGTTTCCACCCCCATGCTTCACAGTAAGTCTGGTGTTCTTGGGATGCAACTCGGCATTCTTCTTCCTCCAAATATGGTGAGTGGAGTTGGTACCAAAAAGCTCTATTTTGGTCTCATCTGACCACATAACATTCTCCCTTCTTCTTGGGGCGGCACGGTGGCTTAGTGGTTAGCACGTTTGCCTCTCAGCGCTGAGGTCTTGGGTTCGAGTCCACATCTGAGCGGAGTTTCCATGTTCTCCCCGTGTCTGCGTGGGTTTCCTCCGGGGTCTCCGGTTTCCTCCCACAGTCCAAAAACATGGATGTCAGGTGAATTGGCTACTCTTAAAAAAAAAAAAAAATTACCCTGGTGTGTATGAATGTGTATGTCTGTGTATGAATGTGTGTATGTATGTATGCCCAGATATGGTTGGCACTCTGTCATGGGTGATTCCCCCTAGTGCTCGATGCAGTCCTCCAGGTGGACGATCGCTTCCGGTTGAGAGTACGCTGTGCGCGACTGGCTGCTGCTTCTCACCGGTGTGTGTGTGGTTGAGTGTGTGTAAATGGAGTGTGTTGATTGTAAAGCGTCCTTGGGTATCTAGAAAGGCGCTATATAAGTGTAACGTTCCTTCCTTTCTTCCTTCCTCCCATTCCTCCTCTGGTCATTGGCAAACTTCAAACAGGCCTGCACATGTGCTGGCATGAGCAGGGGCAGCTTGCATGCCCTGCATTATATTAAACCTTGATGGCATAGTGTGTTACTAATGGTTCTCTTTAAGACTGTGGTCCCAGCTCTCTTCAGGTCATTGACCTGTATAGTTTGGGGCTGACTCCTGACCTTTCTCAGAATCATCCTTACCCCACAAAGTGAGATCTTTCATGGAGCCCCAGACAGTCATCTTGTGTTTCTTCTATTTCCTGATAATTGTGCGAACTGTTGTCACCAAGCTGTTTTCCTATTATCATGTAGCCCATCCCAGCTTTGTGCAGGTCTATAATTTTGTCCCTGTTGTCCTTAGAAAGCTCTTTGGAGTGTGATTGATTGAGAGTGTGGACAGTTGTCTTATATAGAGAAAAGTTCAAACAGGTGCAGTTAATACAGGTGATTAGTGCAGAATAGGAGGGCTTCTTAAAGAAGAACTAACAGGTCTTTGAAAGCCAGAATTCTCGCTGGTTGGTAGGTGACAAAATACTTATTTTCCACCATAATTTACAAATAAATTCTTTCATTTAAGTATTTTTAAGGATTTAATAAATCCTACAATGTGATTTCCTGGTTGTTGTTTTATTCATTTTGTCTCTCACAGTTGAAGTGTATAATGAAAATTACAGGCCTCTGTCATCCTTCTAAGTAGGAGAACTTGCACAACCAGTGGCTGACTAAATACTTTTTGGCCCCACTGTATATCCAAGCTACGTTTTGCAAAAGCCTACATAAAGTGCCAAAATCATGATTGTCTGATCCAAGGTTGAATGTTTTTGCCATAATTCCAAAAGGTAGTGTATGCTTGGTGGAAAGATACAACACTGCATTACCAAAATAACACAATACCCACAGTGAAGCATGGCGGAGGGAGCATTATGCTTTGGACCTGTTTTTATGCATCTGGAACTGGGGCTTTTGTCAATTTGGAGGGAATTGTGAACAATTCCAAATATCGGTCAATGTCAATCTGCTGAAAGGTACAGATGAGGAATTTCACCTTTCAGCACAGCAATCCAAAGCCTCCCCATTGACAAAAAGTGCCATCATCAGAAGATCTAAGTCTTAAAATGGCTCAGCCAGAGTCTAGATATTTCCCAGAGCCAGGCGTTCATGCTACGCTTCACTTCCATAGAGTCGGGTATTTGATTATTTACAAATAATAGTGTGGACGGTTGTCTCAACCCTTCTGGTTTGCCCACAGCCTTATACTCCAACAGCCTTATATCCATCCATCCATTAGCTCACCCGCTTAATCCTTATCAGGGTCGCAGTTAGTCCCCTACCCCCTCACTGGGTGCAGGGCAGGACATTAAACTATTCAACTAAGGCCCAACAGCCTTTTATTCCAGACTAAACAGATTAATGTAACAACTAAATACTAGTGCATTTTTTATTGCACATAAAACTTCCTTTGTTAATTGCATTTCAAGAGCATTTCTACAAAAATGCTAAACACACATGTAACTTTGTGAGTAATACCCACAGGAACTTTCCCCAACAGAAACGTTCCCCAGAAAAAACTGCACCTTTTTAAACTGCTCACAAATAATTACATCACAGTTTCAAATCATTTGTTTATTCAGTGGCTACAATGGTTAAATGTTATGAAATACACGAGGCTCGTCAAGGCATCTTTGCTCATAATGAGAAGAAAGGCTAAGAAGCGGGTAAACAGGAAGCAAAATAGGTGAAAAAAAATAGTCGTCATTCATCCAATGTGTACTGTTCAAAACGGAAACTCAATGGGTGACCACTAAAACCTCTACCCATCACCGTAATAAAGGCTGAGTAAGTGTGTGTGAAGCATCATTCATCTACTCTCAGAACAATCAAGACTGACACACAAAGGGCTCCAGGCTGAGGGGGACTAAAGAACTCATCATGGAGGCTGATCAAAGAGGTCAGTTATTCAAATTTATCAAATATTTTACTGGCTAATTTACTTTATTTTTAATAATTAATGTACATCATTATACAACAAACTGCTACTGTACATGTTTGATAGATTACAGTATAACTATAATTAAGCCTGAATTGATTATTAGTAGGTTATAATATGAGGCTACATGATATTGGTTAGTGATTTGTTTCTTAACACTGCTGAGACCTGATGATTATTCTTCATTCTTACTGTGAAAGATTGAATTACAGGACAATATACACAGATTATCATCATATATATTCGCTAATCATCCCTCATGTTTCTCCTCAGATATCTTCAGCTGGTTTAGACACTTTCTTGGAGTTTTCTTCCAGTTGTTCTCTGGATCAGGTGAGGTCATATTCCAGAAACTAAAATCACAAATGTGTTGGAGTGACACACCTAAGAACTGAGAGTCAAGGGTAGCGAATAAAACCAGTCATCTTTAAATTTCTTAATCTAGCACTTTTCACTGCATGTTAACAGAGGAACCTGATGACCATCTTTCTGTGGAGGAAAGGTCACCTGAGCTCACTAACCAGAGCTCAGTAAGACCTTCGTCTGAGGAGGAAGAGCATCCAATGGGGTCCCATCATCTCTAACATCATTAACACACCGTGAACAAGCCTCATTTAGATATTTTTAAAATCTAAATAAAAGGATGACTCACTAACTTTGTGCAAGATCTGTTGTTTGTTAGGATTAGATTCAACCTTTTGCTGCATTTAAGCCATCCATGCAGTGGAACACAATTAGGCTGTAAGAACATGTGCCTGAAGTGGTGGGCATCCCTACGCACAGCACCCGGGGAGCAGTTGGGGGGCAGGTGACTTGCTCAAGGTCACTTCAGTCATGACCTGCCCGGGGATCGAACCGGTGACCTTCCGGTCACAAGACCAGATCGTTAACCACCAGGCCACCATCCTTTTTTATTTGTTGAAAAGGTAAATATCACTTAAATTTTTTAAATTAACCTCTTTAGTTTTTGCAAGTATGGGGTAGACCCACAGACTCTATATGAGAACTGGACAGAACACTTCTGTTTACTTCCACTGTGACATTCTGAAGCTAAAAAACGGTCAAAATAGATGCCACCATATTGCCTTGCTCATTAGATAAAAAATTGTAACCAGTGCATGCACAGTAGAGATGTGAGGCTAAACCATGCTACTGCTGGAGCTCCGCCCCCTCTGTAGGGATGACACCCCGTTTGAGTCTGTTAGTTCAACAAGACATCTTTTTAACAATGTCTTAAATTTTATTAACAGAGTCACAGAATGTAGAATTAACTGAGCTGTATTTCTACATTAACTGCAGTGGTGAGTCACAGAGAGAAAGTGTGTCCACAACCGCCACAATTAGCTGTCAATCACCTCATCACCACAGCCCCCTTTAAATATCCCCAAATAACTTCTCTAAAACACATTTACATTACTGTAAAGAAAAATACTGAGGGGTTCATTAATAGGTACAGTTTGTGGAATTAACACCACTGATTAAAAATGACAATGAATACGTTTATTTCGAGTCTTGTTGTAGCTCCCATTCAATAAAATGGTTGTGGGTGGGTTTTAAAATTGCACTGCAACCAGCCACTAGAGAATGTCAGACTCCTGACGTTGTGTCTAGTTTTCAGATGTAGGCTGTGACTTATTCGAAGTGCAGTTGCTATCTGCCTGGAAAAATTGAGGTCTGTATCAAACGTAGTGGTAAAAAAAAATTAGGTTAGAGGAAAACAGATATGATGTAATCCAAAACACAACAGAAGGAGCTCGTGAAAAATTTCCCCAGCACTCTCGTGTACATTCAATCTGAGACATATGTGAGTTATGTAAATGAAACAGAGTCAATTTGAAAGTAGTGGTGAATGGAAATTCAGAGATGGTTACGTGTTATTGAGACTAATTTAAAAAGAAAAATCTGCCTAAAGTACTTATAATAACTGATTTCATTAGATTGAAAACTGTAGAGTAGAACAGAGAGGAAAGAGATTGATTTAAATAGTGCTTGACCCATCTCTAATTTAAATATAGCGGAACATTTGTTTTTGGACAGTCAAAACTGCAGGAGACCAAAACTGCCTTTTGAAAAAGTGCAAGGGACATGTTCCCCCAGTCTTGTGTATTGGGATGGGTGTTGTGGTCGATCAGACAGTACCCATGTAACACCGAATGTTAAACTAACGTTCTGGTATCGTTCTTGCATGGTTCTGTTAAATGACAACGTTCCTGGAATGTTCTTTGAAGGTTGTCAAAAGTTTGAACAAACCTAGATATAACATTCCAACCTAACGTTAGCCTAACGATGAACGAATGTTCCCTGTTTGCCACCTGACCGGGTGTATAATAATAATAACATAACTCCACACCATAACATTGTGTAAACGTTAGCATAAACTAAATGGAACGTTCTGGCAATGTTCTTGCAACATTTTTTTGTTAGCTGGGTAAGCTCAGGTGTATCCATGCTAATATCCAAAACTTGAGCTCAAGAAGTCCCAACATTACTGACACTGACTAAAGTTTATTATTGTTAGCGTTGTATCCCACCTTAAAAAAGCCTGAGTGCAGCTAAAGGTCCAAATCAGGAGGGTTGGTGTCCATTTCTCTGCAGAGCAGATTTCTCTGCTCTGATGCTACAATTAAACCTGCTGAGCTGAACCAGGTGTGTTTGATCAGGAAGCTCACCAAACTGTGCCAGAATCAGGCCTCCAGGACTGGAGTTGGACACTCCTGGTCAGACACACTGATTGCATTTTCCTGTCTTTAGCTTTGCTCACTGCAGACACCTACACTCATCTGCCGAACCTCCTTAAAATCACTAATACAGGTTCTCTGAGTTCTTTAGAGCTGCCACTAGAGAGAGACAGAGAGCTTTTTAACGAGACTCTTACCTCCAGTCTCAACACAGAAAGCTCTGTAAACAGGAGGTGCTGCAAGGTCACTATTGTGATCTGTTCTACTCATTCTTCAGCTTTCAGACCGCATTTGAAGCCACTTGAAACAGAAGTGCTTTGAGTTGCCAGATCTATTAAAAGTATTTTTAATTCTGTGAAATAATGACAAAAATAAAAGTACTTTTAAGACTTAAAACATGAGTAGAAGTGTAAAAATGCCAGATCAAAAACCGAATACCTACAGCAGAGCTTCTTAACCCATAGATGCATAAGTGGGTCTTTTTTGACCCGGTGAGGTAATTTTTTTTGCAATATCTTTGTAACGAAAAGTTTTTAGAATTTCATATTCCAGGTATTCCTCAAAAAAACGTTACTGATATCTTACAATTAATTGTTTTGTTTTGTTTTACCTTTTATACATTTTAAGAAATTTTATTTTTTCAATTACTACCCCAAACCTCCGTAAGTGGGTCAAAAATGACCCGCATTAATTTCCTATGGAATTTCATGGGAACTTTTGATTCTTATCAACTGTGACTGTCAAAGATATATTTATAGATATATACTCACTCACTCTCACACACACGCACTCACGCATTCTAA
Source organism: Crenuchus spilurus (assembly GCA_036984385.1). Classification (NCBI taxonomy): domain Eukaryota; kingdom Metazoa; phylum Chordata; class Actinopteri; order Characiformes; family Crenuchidae; genus Crenuchus; species Crenuchus spilurus. The sequence goes on from BRDA01041253.1 coordinate 10,792, forward strand.
CACTCACACTCACTCACTCTCACTCACACTCACTCATTCTAACACTCACTCACTCACACTCACACTCACTCACACGCTCTCACACTCACTCACTCACACTCATGCACTCACTCATTCTAACACTCACTCTCACACACTCACTCACTCACTCACACGCACTCACTCACACTCACTCACTCATTCTAACTCTCACTCTCACACACACGCACTCACGCATTCTAACACTCACACTCACTCACTCTCACTCACACTCATTCTAACACTCACTCACTCACACTCACACTCACTCACACGCTCTCACACTCACTCACTCACACTCATGCACTCACTCATTCTAACACTCACTCTCACACTCTCAC
>BRDA01041257.1:2500-22070 GCA_036984385.1 Crenuchus spilurus
GCTATAAGATGTCAAGCTTGTAATAATAGAAGAACCATATTGGTCTATATAGAACCACCTATATCACCTACGTTATCAATCTGAAGAACTCTTTTAGCAACCCTTTGGGTTCTTTCAGTGTTCATGGTTCTATATAGCAATATTTCCTTTACTAAAGAACCCTTGAAGAACCATCTCTTTTGGGAGTGCAGTTTAGAGCAGCTGTGGCTTGGTGGTTATGGATCTGGTCTTGAGACCAGAAGGTTGCCGATTCAGTCCCTTGCAGGTCATGACTGAAGTGACCTTGAGCAAGGTACCTAACCTCCAACTGCTCCCTGGGCACCGTGGATAGGGCTGCCAACCGCTTCAGGCACATGTGCTCACAGGCAAGTGTGTTCACTAGTGTGTGTTTCACTGCATGGATGGGCTAAATGTAGAGGTCAAATTCTGTTGTGTCCAATCACATTGGCAAAACGTTTAATCTAACCAAATCTAAGCTTCTGCTTGAACATTATGATGCTTTGACAGTAACACTTTCTGCAGTAGTTATATGGTTCTGAATTGAGTCCTGATATCGCTAAAGTGGAAGAAGTCTCAACTGTGAAAAGGGTCTATCATATAACAACTTAGACTTCATTTTTTTTCATTTTCCTAATCACACATCATGCTAATGTGGCTTAGGAAGACCAGACATCTCATTTTGTGCTTGTTTTGTTAAACACAAAGGGCAGTCTGGTGCTGGCTTTTGATCACTTCTACTACATGCTCGCCTAGTTTAAGAGAATACCGCTGTGTAAAACACCACCAGAAGCTAACAATGTTAACAAAAATATCTTTATAAAAATGAGGTAAACCAGGGAGTAGAAGCAGAGATGGGGTTATATGACTTGAGTCATTCCACCAGGTCATAGGTAGAATGATAAATACAGGCATACAAATCGACTTGAATGTTGGCTACCGTGGGATCTACGAGTACATGAGACTGAAACTGTCCCCCCTTTGTCCTATATTTGGTTGTCAGTTCAGAAACTTTAATGTAGCATTGTTTTCATGTTGTTGGGACGTTTTATTATTTAAAGTGTACTGTTAAACATTCCTACTGATAATCTCCCTCTCTCTCTCTCTTTCACTCTCTCTCTCTCTCTCTCTCTCTCTCTCCTCTCTCTCTCTCTCTCTCTTTCTCTCTCTGCATAACTAATGAGGCCTGCTTGAATTCCACTGTCCTGTTGTGTCATGGAACCGTATCCCGGTGTCTCCGTCTGAGAGAGAGGGAGAGACGGAGGTGGCGCCTGTGCAATTTAATTTCGTATAAAAATACACCCCAAATCTCATTTAGCCTGCATTAAAGGTTCCAGTGTAGAAACAGTCCAAGGATCAGCACTAAATCATCACCGTCCACGTTAGCCCACCTCCGTCTCCTTGGCCTTCACTTCACACCCTTAAAAAAACACTTTACTGCCCACACAAACCACGTCAGGGCAAAGCAAGCGTCCATCTCATGGACTCGCTCAAAGTGGTCCATCAAGAAGCGTGTGTGAGCACAAATCTGTTCCACAAGGTGAACAAATCCAAATTTAATTTTGCTCTTAAAATAAAGGCTTGGATGGAAGATTCTAGGGGAAAGTTATCAACTGATATAAAGGATCATTCTTCTCAAGAGTAGAAGCATGGCATGAATGTAGAAGTATTTACAATGAAAAACAACAGCTTATGCAGTCCCAGTCAACGGAATAAGTAATGTAGTAAACTTATAAGTGTTCAACAAACCAAAATATGTTTTAGATTTTAGATTCTTCAAAGTAGACACACAACTGATGTCTCAAACACATTAAGAGGCAAGAAATGCAAGTCATGAACTCTTGAAAAGGCACAGCTGTTAACTGAAAGGAGGGTGGGTTCTCCTTATTGAGCCTCGGTTCCTCTCCTCCTACTCATAGGGAGTTTATCCTCGCCTATCCTTCAGCTTGCTCAAAGTTGATCAAAAATGATCTGGATTCAATCATGTCCTATAAAACTGTATTTTATGATTTCATTACCTTGTACCACACAATTATGCTCTTAATCCTATTCCTGAGTTTTTATGGCAGAACTTCTTCTTACATATTTGCAATTTCTTTGACTTTGTTTCTCACTGTCTCTCAGGCTTTGTTTCTTGTTGTTTCTCTGGCTTTGTATCTCGTATTGTTTCTGACTTTGTTTTTCATTGTTTCTCTGGCTTTGTTTCTCATCGTTTCCCTGGCTCTGTTTATTGTGGTGTCTCTTGCTTTGTTTCTCGTTTCTCTGGCTTTGTTTCTCGTATTGTTTCTGGCTTTGTTTCTCGTTGTTTTTCTGACTTTGTTTCTCCTTGTTTCTCTGGCTTTGTTTCTCATCGTTTCCCTGGCTTTGTTTATCGTAGTGTCTCTGGCTTTGTTTCTCGTTTCTCTGGCTTTGTTTCTCGTCATTTCTCTGGCTTTGTTTCTTGCTTCTCTGGCTTTGTGGGGGCAGCCATGGCCTTGTGGTAAGGATCTGGTCTTGTGACCAGAAGGTCACTGGTTCAATCCCCAGACATGACATGACTGAAGTGCCCTTGAGCAAGGCACCTAACCCCCTAACTGCTCCTCGGGCACCGGTGGATAAGGGCTGCCCACTGCTTCGGGCACAAATTCTCCCAGCCTAGTGTGTTCACTAGTGTGTGTGTGTTTCACTGCATGAATGGGTTAAATGCGGAGGTCAAATTCCGTTGTGTGAAAAATCACATTGGCTAAATTGGTTGATCTTAATCTTAATCGTTGTTTCTCTGGCTTTGTTTCTCTGGCTTTGCTTCTTGTTGTTTCTCATTGATAATGCTTAAAATATACTAAAACACATCACTCACATGTTTGTCATTCATTCTGGCTTTGTATCATCATTTCTCTGGCTTTGTTTCTTGTAGTGTCTCTGGCTTTGTTTCTCATTGTTTCTCTGACTTTGTTTCTCTTTGTTTCTCTGGCTTTGTTTCTTGTAGTGTCTCTGGCTTAGATTCTTGTAGTGTCTCTGGCTTTGTTTCTCGTTGTTTCTCTGGCTTTGATTCTTGTTGTTTCTCTGGCTTTGGTTCTTGTTGTTTCTCATTGATAATGCTCAAAACAAACTAAACACATCACACTAAAGTGATGGCACACAGCACTACAACCTGAAAATGGGTGTGAAAACAAATAGCATCTGTGAACCCCATGAACATGTATACAAAACACAGGCTGCTGGCTGGACCTCACCTGCACACTCTAAAACAGAGCGTAAACCTGTAAGAGTGATGTTAAATTTATCCATTTCATTAGTCTTTTGTATTTATTTCTCATTGTGTTCTGTATGTAAAACTATAGTTACTCCATATAAAATGTATTTTGTTAATATTTTTGGAGTGTCTGGAACAGATTATTTGGATTTGCATCATTTCTTATGGGAAATATTGCTTGTTTCAGTTATCATCAGGCACTTTAAAAGAAATTAATGACAAAAAACAAGGTTCCACTGTATAACATATATCCTGAAAGCTGCTTTGACATATTGCTTTTAACATATTTCTTCACCACTGCACTGCAAACTTCCCAATAGCCTGAGCCTGAGGACCATATGACCGTCACATCTGAGCCCAAGATGATAAAAGACAGCCGTAGTGCATCTTCAGAAAATATGAAAGAGAATATTATATGTCCATTCACAATGGACTGAAGCATCACCATCATTGAACTGGTGTATAATACGGATGATGCATCTACAATCAAGGCCTGAACCTTTTAAAAAAAACTTAAAACAGAAGGGACTCTTCTCTCTCTGTGTGTGTCTCTCTCTCTTTCCCCAGCACGGGTCTTGTCTAAAGAGGTCCATTAGTACTTCTTCCTTTAATGCTTGATGCTTTTAATTGTGCTCTGTCCTTGTACAATCTAACCCCAAGTACTGTGATGCTCCACCCATGACAACCTGTTATAACAAAACAAAAGAATCTGGCCATCTTCTTGAGTTCTGAGGTTAAGGTTCATGGATTGGTAGAATTGCAGAAAACCCTGAACCTGGATGTTGTAGCTAATCCTGAAATGAGCGCAAAAGTGCTCGTGGAGTCTCTTAGAAAGAAACCCTCTTGTGGGTGCACTTGTGCACAAAGCACATCCAGCACATTCATCCAAACCCATTGTGCTGAGATTTTCTCAAGGCTGCTTCATTGTTTGTCCAGGTATATGTGTATGCACTTGATGCCGATGATGATAACATGGCTAGGTTTCTTGCTAGCTCAATTACTGAGAAGCGAAGAGCTGCTAGCATCGCCTAAACATGCTAGGTGGACATGCTTGCCTCCTTGAAGACAGTAGATGGCTAAATGCCCACTGTAGATGGACAACAGGGTGTAGAGAGACAGGATGAACAGACAGTTGGGTTTTTTAATTGTCGGTGAGGGTTTTTTTTTTTTTTTAGAAAAGACTAGCCATTGGGTTCATTATTCAACAGTGTGCTTCATTATGGCAGATAAAACCAGGTGCTCAGGGCAAGCCTCTGGCTATGGGCCAAATGCCTCTGTCTTGATGTCTCAAAGCTGTGTTAATAAGACACAAATGTGTGTGTGTGTGTGAGTGTGTGTGTGTGTGTGTGTGTGTGTGTGTGTGTGTAGCAGGCCACCTCTGAACTACAGCCTTGAAGATATCAAAGCAAAAGCTTGACTTCCACTCAACATTCAAGTCACATGTCATAGATGTTCTAGAGAAGAGCGATGTGTCAACACGTTCAGGCTGAAACTCTAAAAACAAATCTCAAAACTGCACATTCTGAATTTTAAAGTGCCAGAAGAGATCAGAAATCCCTCAAAGGTCAGCGTTTTTTACACTCAGCCTTTGAGTTGAAGTCTTAAGGCTCTTACACACCAAACCTGATGTGAATTAATTGCATGAAAATGTGAAATATTTGGGTTCTCATGTCAAAACCCTTGACACCAAGTCAAAAGGTGCAAAAAATGAAAAAGTGATGAAGACATTATTTTGCTTTTCACTTTAAAAGTGAATGCTGGTATTTGGTACAGCTTTTTAAAATAAAAAAGTATTCAATTACACCTTACTCAAGGGTTCTTTTCAGTACCTTTAATTAAGTTAACATAATTTAATTAACAAACATAATTTTCTCAGTGAGGGTCCATGCTGAAATATTCTGTTTGGTAAAAATATTTTAATCAAGGAACCACAAAGATATTAGCCAAATAATTTCTAAAAATCTAAAGTCTAAAAATTCAGTCCAGCTGATACTGACCCGTCACTGGGTCCCCCTGTCCAGTCACTGGCATGGTGTTCCTCAAGGGTACGTCTGTGGCCAATTTTAGTTTGGGTTCTAATGAATGCATGTGAACTTGTATGAGCTTTGCTTAACCAAATAGCCCATAATTCTGGAACAAATATGGCCCATTTAAGACAGTGATGGATCAGTGGCAATGACAAGTGCATTGTGGGCCAAAACTGCCCTAGCATTAGTCATGTTTAAGGCTTCATATGGTATTTGTATACAAACTGCTATGTGAACTTTTTTTCTAATTTGAACCAAAACGTGCCAAACCGCAGCTATATTATCTCTGAGTTATGGTTTAGTTAGCACCTGGACTTGGACAAAGTCATCACCGTCAATTTTGGAGATAAAAAAATATACCTCTACAGTATTGATTTTCTTTAAAAGTACAGTGGAATCTGTTTTTAGCATTAATCCATTTTAAAGTGCCTGATGATAACCGAAAAAACAATAAATGATGCAATATTTCCCATACAAAATAATGTAAATCCAATTAATCTGTTTGACACTCCAAAATATGAAAAAAATACATTTTATATAGAATAACTATAGTTTTACATACAGAAAACATTGAGAAATAAATACAAAAGACTAATGAAATGAATATATTAACATTTAACATCACTTTTACAGGTTTACGCTGTTTTAGAGTGTGCCGGTAAGGTCCCGCCGGCAGCCTTTGTTTTGTACACCCATTCTCGGGGTTCTCGCCTGCTACTTGCTTTCACACCTGTTGTCAGGTGGTAGTGCCTGTTATTTTGAGAGTTATCAATGAGAAACAACAAGAAGCAAAGCCAGAGAAACAACGAGAAACAAAGCCAGAATGAACAACAAACAAGTGGGTGGATCCTTTGTTTTCATGATATTAGCTGCAAGTCACATGGGCATGCTGAGAAAAACTGTGCAGATGAATGTTTACTGGGACAAAATTTCCTCAGAAAGTCGACAATAACTGAGTTGTACAATAACGAGGGCAAACAATAACCGAGGTTCCACTGTAGCTCCTAAAAAGTTAACTAGAGTGTTAAAAATAGCTACACTCTCCTATTCTACTATTTAAAACTGTAGCAATATGGGTAGTCTTAGCTAAATGCTAAATGCATTTATGGAGCTTAATTGTATACTTTTACTGTTTTTCTTTTAGAATAACAAGTGTGAAAGCTCATTAGGCTGCTGTTTGATCTGTTGTGTGTGTGCAGTATTTAGCTAATGTATGCTAACATTTAAGGAACATTTCATGAATTAGCTTAGACAGTAAGCATTAAATCTAGTCAAACATTGAGCACTAGATCTTTTTTCTGTTAAGTAGTTGTACAGTAAGCAGCTTTTGAACTTTTACTTCAGTTAATTTTGTTTTTTGTTGTTTAGCGAATTTAGCGTTAGCATTAGCTGAATTTTAGTAGTACTTTTCTGTCCTATTATTACTCCTGAAGGAAGTACAGCAAAGATCTCAGAATCTACATAAAAACATACAGTATACAGGCTTCACATAGTCTCTTAAGGAACAGCGGATGCAGTGAATGTACTTTTATTTTCTCGCTTCTGTGTAAAAAGAAGCTTTGAGGAGAAGATGTGGTACATAGAGGTCCTACAAGTGCCATACTTTCAATTGAATTCTGACGGCACAGTTGATAGCCTCGCACGTGCGCTTCATGTAATTACCCGTTCGGGCTGAGGCTGTTCACTCTCTCAATCACATTAACAATCTGTTAGGCAGCGAACACTTGGCCTCTGGGGTCCAGAGCAATGACCCCGATTACAATATACAGTGACACTGAAGAAACTAGGAACAGGATGAAAGTTCAGGACTTTTAAATCTTGTTTTTTTTGGCTTTCATTACCTCATGTGTGATAGTACACTTTTAATGTACTTTTTCTATGATGACCTTCACCATCACAATACATTTGCACACATATTTGGTTTATTTTTATGCTCTAAAGGCACTGGAATGGTTAGTGGATGTTGAGCAGTAACTCTCCTTCCTAGTCCTTCTACACTGTCACCTGTATTCCTATCATTACACTTGGTCCTTACAGAGAGATAAATACAAGAACAAATGCATTCAAGCATGCCTGCATGACTATTTCAGCAGTAGCCATGAGAAAAATATTGAAAAATAAATGTGTCCCATATTTTTCCATGCATAACAAAGATTTAGAATTGTATTTCAGGCACACATACAAAATACACACAAGCAAAGACAGAGGACAATACATGACAATATTATCACTTAAAAAGCCAGTGCCATCATCAAATGCCAAGAAAGCTGTCATCTAAGCAAGAGGTGCCTACTGTGAAGAATGTAAAATATAAACACTTGTTTACTAAATAATTACAGATGTGTTTATGTATAGTTTAGATGACTTTAGTATTAATCTACAATACAGAATATTTTTAAATCATGAAAACCACTGAATGTCCAGAAGATGTGTTCAATCTGCTACTGTATGTATGCTGATTATACATACAGTGTGTGTGTGTGTGTGTGTGTGTCTATATTTTTACAGCAGGTCAAAGATAGATGCAGAATCATATTTCACACACACACACACACACACACACACACACACACACACACACACACACACACACACACACACACACAGTTTCTGATGTAAACCTTGATGTACTGAGTGTCACATATTAGCATAGGAAGTTATTTAGCCTAGCATAATTGGCATCACAATTTTCATTCATATCGTGCGCGCGCACACACACACACACACACACACACACACACACACACACACACACACACAACAAGAAACGATCTAGCAAATGCTGGACCATATTGTGCATCTCTCCAGCAGTGATGATGTGTCCTATATCTATATATTAGGGCAGGCTGGGCCCAGATGTCCACCCTGCTCGGCTAGCGGCCGCAGGGTCAAAGGCCAACCTGACCTCTGTCGGTTAGGGCGGTCAGCGCGGTCACTGCTTTAGTGCCATCTCTGCAGGAGCAGATGGACAAAGGCCCCCTCCTCATCTGTCCCCCCAGCCCCAGAGCCCTCTCAAAAATCAAGACAAATGAAGCCACACGGGCCAAGCCTTCCGCGGCATCTGATTTCAGAAATGACCGCGGATGAGAGGAACAGCTGGAAAAGCCTTGTAAACATTTTACAGGCCAAGAAACCACACGTGTGATTCTAATGTGTAGAGCAGCCTTTGTAATGCCAGAGCAATAATGATGGCCAGTTTCCTCCCTTTCAGTGTGAGGGTCAATAGACGTTTGGCCATTTTGGTCTTAAAACCCGACTCATTTAGTATCTGAAAGTGAGCACAGGTCAGTTATAATACATTTAAACACCATGTAACATGTAATTGTAAAATGTAACCTGTGCAAAAGTAATGTCACATTTTGTATTGTTTTATTAGTTAGTTAAAATCAACAAATGGAATAGAAATTATGTGCTGAAAAAGCCATTTTTAAGAACAAATGTGTTATTTTGACTTATACAATTTGATCAGCAAATGTACAACTGGAAACACTAAACTCACTGCACTTATTATTTTATTAATGAATTTATTATTATTATTTATTATGCATTTATTGATAGTATGTTTAGTAATGGAGAGCATTAAATTAACTATAAATATAAATAGTTTTATCATATTTTGCAGGTTCATCATAAACAGAAATAAAACAGCACTGAACCTCATCTATATTATATATATATATATATATATATATATATATATATATATATATATATATATATATATATTTACATTTTACATAAATATAAAATTATTAGCATTACCAATCTCCAAACATGAGCAGGCACAAAAATGCCAACTTAAAATCAATCATCTAACATTTACAACACATTAGAAGCCATCTGTAATGTTTTCACATACACATGGCTTTCTGAGAGATACCCCGAAGGTCAAAATGATCATTATTTGCTATTAATTTTTCTGAGCAGCCTTAAAATGTCCTCAGTACTAGACAGGGTTAGTGAATTGAATGGATAAAATTTGCTTTTAGAGTCTTTTGATGAGCCTATGATAATTAATAGAAGATATGACTTGGCTTAAAATGTATTGAGAACTGTATATTTAACCTATTTATACATATGAATTAAGCATAAAATAACACAAACACATTCCTCCAACTTTTACACAAGTTTTTATTTTTTGCCTTTAAACATTTCCACAGTGGTATGTACAGACAGTTAAAACTGTTTTAAGGCTTTTTAAAATCAGTTTCTCAATAACACACCAGCACTGTACTGAAAACTGTACAATATATACATATTCAATGACATATAATTATACATTTATTTAAAATTTTATTTCAAATTAAAATAAAATTACATGGAAAATCAACTTACAGATGAATTGTGACTGAAAAAATTAAGTTATACATTAATTCTGAGATTTGTATTAAACCCATCTTTGACTGTCTAGGAGAAAAATCTTCAAATTTTCAAAAATTAGAATCTTGTACAAAAGCTCAATTGTTTGTATAATTAAATTTTTATATTCACTACATCTTAAGTGACCTTTTTTAGCTTTTTTTAAGGTTGATATTGTTTGAGCAGCAATTTAACTTGAAATGAAATGTAATAAATTTGGATTCTGGATTTTGGATGTTTAAGGGCTAAAATTCATACTGAGCAACATAAAAAATAGCATACATACAGTACCAGGTTGGAGCCTACTAAACAAGTAGGCACCTCTTGTTTAGATGCCAGCTTTCTTGGCATTTTCTCAGTCAGCTTTATGAGGAAGTCACCTGGAATGGCTTTCAGTTAACAGCTGTGCCTAGTCCAGTTAATGACTTGCATTTCTTGCCTCTTAATGTGTTTGAGGCATCAGTTGTGTGTCTACTTTGAAGAATCTAAAATCAAAACATATTTTGGTTTGTTTAACACTTTTATGTTTACTACATGATACCTGATGTGTTCCTTCATAGTTTGGATGTCTTCAGTGTTAATTTACAATGTAGGAAGAAAAATAAAACTAAAAACATTGAACGAGAATGTGTGTCCAAACTTTTGACTGGTGCTTTATAAGATCTGACTGTTTACCTTTTTAGAATTAAATGATGAACAATGAACATTTTTCACAATACACTTTTTTATGTGGCACTTTATATCTATACTGAACTATACAACACTGAAACACATTGTAGTTCATCTTAGAGGAGATGATACACTGTATGACTGAAATTTTAATTTTAATGAAATTGAAATTTTAAATATCTAATCAAAGGAGGAATCTAGTATATATAACATCTCTGGTTTATCTGTAAATACTAACCAACATGAATAAAAATACTGTTAAAATGCTGTATGTATGAATAATAATTTAATCCCTTGTCTGTTTACACTGCTAAATGCAAAAATCAATCACACAACATTTCCAGCACAATACAATTATATCCAGTGTTTTCATTTATGAACATATTTCTGAAAGCAAAATAAATGATTATGATTATGAAACTCTGCCGCTTTTAGCTTTCATTAATATTTTAGGGTTCTTTAATAGGGTCATTGTTATTTTATGTAGCTGTATTGCTGATTTCACTTTTTACATATGAATATCACATTTCTTATAACAACATCTAATGTTTAATTAATGATATATTACAATATATAATGATATATAATTATTGTATATAACTTATTTTATAAGTAATCTGATTTTAAAATCCTAAGTGAACTGTATATATTTCATATGATATAAAATACTATGCTATATAAATCTGTTAGTAATATGAGAAACTACACCATGTTTTACATCAGCACTAGCTGTTTCAGGGATACATATGGATATATAAAAATACTGCCTTATTTGGTTATAAAATTAATAAAATATCTGCTTATAAAATTAATTCATTATGACCTTTTTTGCATATAAAGGTAATAAACGTTTTGCTCATAAAATTAATTCATTATGGTCTTTTTTATTATAAAATTAAGATGGGAAAGAATTCCATGCAAAAATCAATCATGCTAAACTTTAAACAGCACATTATAAGTGACCCCGGGGCTTCATGCTTTCACATATGAACCTGTTTCTGAGTTATATTCTGATATTCAGAAGGCTGAGTACTGTTGGAATAAATGTGCTTTATTACAGTCATATACAGTAGATGAGAGCATCAGATGAATGTGGTGGAGAGTTGTGGAGGTAGCTGCTTTGTTTCCTCTATGCCTTTATTGATTTTAACAAAAACCTTTCTGTGGATGGCATGTTTCAAGGATTACAGTTTTTCTTTAGTGTCGTTACTAAGGCTGCTGTTTAAATCTGCTTTTAAAGGTATATGTGAGATTTTTAAGCCTGTTCATTTGTACAGAAATCATCATTTTCCTTTTATTTAAGATTAACATACGGCCTTCTCCATTCATCCACATACTCACACATCCCAAAGGAGTGGGCTAATGAACCTGCCCTTAACAGCAGCATTCATTAAAGATCCTTCATTAAGACCTCCTTGAGTTTTAATTAAAGACATCAGAAATTCACTGAAATCAATAAATATGATCAAAAGATACAATTTTAATCAAGTAGTTGCACAAATGATGTATATTTCTTTTGCTTTACTACTAAATCAACCAATAAATAAACAGTTCTTGTATTATGGTTCTGTTGTTGTACAGTCAGGTTTTTTAACCTGCATAAAAAATAGGTTTATAAAAATTACATCACTTACTAAATGGTTCTAGAGCCATTGATTGAGCGGTTCAACAGGGAACCAAAATCTTATCTAAATCTTATATGAAGAACACTTTCAGCATGCATTTAAGGAAGCAAATTGTACAATGCATGATTTCCTTTACTAAAGAACCCCTGCAAAACCATCTTTCTTTCCTTACAACACATTCTGCTACGATTATGGCCTCATACTAAAAGGAACCCGAGGAACAGCACCTCAGTGACATGACAGGAGTGTAAATGATTACAAGAATAAATATAAAATACAGTTTCTGCTTTTTAAATCCACAAACCTACGGGAATAAACTACATATAAATAAAATAAACAGAACAGAATAATTCATCAGGGCTTAAAGGTGACACCTTATTTCACATTTCAGTACAACTGAACCAAATAAATTAAATAATTAAAAACACTAAAATAATTTTTCAAAACACAAGACAATAAAAATACAAATACTGTTTGTCTCAAATTTGAATGTTTCTGAATTTTTTTTCTGAAACTAAATTGATGAATTATATTTAAAAAATAGAACTAAAAGAAGACAATTTTGTGGATGCAAAATATGTAATTGATTTAATTGAACAAACTCACAAATGTTGCTGTTATACAGAAACTACAATGATTCCTCTTTTATTACATTGAACCAGCATCCGTGTCTGTTTATTACAAAACTTTACATTATTGTTAATTTGTAGTATAAGCACAATGAGTGGTGTTAATTGTAGTACATATGATGAGAATACAAGAAGAAAATTGTATGGTATGTATATATTGTGAGTATATATGAGTATAGATGATTAGTGTACTAGTGCATCTCCATTCAGTTTAATTCATGAAGGTAAACTGTCATATATTACAGATTCATTACTCATAAAGTGACACATTTCTTTGTTTTATTGTTGATCAGTATGACTTATAGCTCATGAAAATCAGAAATCCAATTTTTTGTAGTTTGAGTAAATAACTTTGCAAACAATATCAACATTAAACCAAAAAGGCTGAAATATACAGTATCAGCTTATAAGTAATGAATATAAGATACATGATAGTTTTTTTTTATTAAACCAAGAACACAAATTCTCATTTTTGGAGATGCACTAGTATATGATGAGTATATATGATTAGTATATACAGTGAGGAGAATAAGTATTTGATACCCTGCTGATTTTGAGTTTTCCCACCTACAAAGAGATACACTTCAACTTTGAAAGACAGAAAAAAAAAATTGTATGATTTTTAAATAATACATTTGCAAAAAATAATTTCCCCCACTGTAATTTGTGTAGATAATAAGTATATTTAACATGTATATAGTTTATGTATTGAGTATGAAGTGCATACATGAGTATACATGATGAGAATATGAGTGTATATGTGATGACTGTATACGAGTTTATATCATGAGTATACATGAGTGTATATGATGAGTACATATGAGGACTATATATGATGAGTAGATATGATGAATGTATATAAGTATATATGAGTATATATGATGATTAGATATATTAATGACAAATTAATGACAAATATTATTATTATTATTATTAACATTACACTTTTATAGTGCCTTTCTCAAAACCCAAGAATGTTTTACATCGACACACTCCATTTACACACACTCAACCACACACACCAGCGAGAAGCGGCAGCCAGTCATGCACAGCATACTCTCAACCAGAAACGTCCACCTGGAGGACTGCATCGAGCACTAGGGGGATCACCCAGAACAGAGTGCCAACTATATCTGAGCATACATACATACATATATACATTCATACCAGGGTAATTTAGTGTAGCCAATTCACCTGATCTCCATGTTTTTAGACTGTGGGAGGAAACCGGAGTCCCCAGAGGAAATCCACACAGACACGGGGAGAACGTGGAAACTCCACTCAGATGGGGACTCAAACCCAAGACCTCAGCGCTAAGAGGCAAACATGCTAACCACTAAGCCACCGTGCCACCCAGTATATCCATTATCACAACCACTCAATCCTTATCAGGGTCGCGGTTAGTCCCCTACCCCCTCACTGGGCGCATGGCAGGGCATTACACTATTCAACTAAGCCCAAGACAGGGTGCCAGTCCATCGCTGGGTGAACACACACACACACACACACACACACACACACACACACACACACACACACACACATACACACACACATGGACAATTTAGAGTGCCAATTCACCTGACCTCCATGTTTTTGGACTGTGGGAGGAAACCCGGAGGAAACCCACGCAGACATGGGGAGAACATGGAAACTCTGCTCAGATGGGGACTAGAACCCAAGACCTCAGCACTGAGGAGCCCTGTCCTGGGCTTAGTTGGGTTAGTGTAATGCCCTGCACTGCGCCCAGTGAGTGGGTACGGGACAAACTAAAACCCTGATAAAGATGAAGTGGGTGGGATAATGGATGGATGGATGATGAGTATATATGAGTATACATGATGAGTAGGGGTGTAAAAAATAACCGATTTGAATCGGAAGACCAATTTTGACTTAAACGATGTGAGTGCATCGATACATGGACCCATGAATCAGTCTATTTGTAAAATGAACCAGCCGATGGCCCGATTCAAGAGCTGTCAATCGGTTTGGTGTGATATGCTTCAGATGCGCGCTCTCTATCTCTCTCTCTCTCCCTCCCTCCATCCCCCGCCCCCCTCCCCTCTCTCTCTCTCTATCTCTCTCTCATGAACTGTCGCGATACTCGTCACAGTCACGTTTGAAAGACAAACTTGTCTGATGCACATATATACTGTACAACGCTCCGCCGAGCTTAAAATCTAAAGTTTGGAAGAAGTTCGGTCTTTAAATGAAGAATGGAGAACATTTGGTGAGACAACATTTGGTGATCGAGGAAAGTGGGGATGAGGGCACTAGCACCGTTAGCCCAAAGACACGGCATGACAAAGACAGAAAATCAGGACTTCTTCCAGCCAAAACTCCACCACAACTCAGGTAGAGCCAAAGTAATAAAGGCTTCAATAACACGGTTCATTGTCAAAGACTTAAGACCATACTGTCTGGTGGAGAATGAGGGCTTTGGGGACTTGTTTAAAACATTGGAGCCCCGGTACCACATCCCAACGCGACAGTATTTGACAGTATGCCAGGATGGATGGATGGATGGATGGATGGATGGATGACTTCACATGTCAAATACAACTATACTAGTTCTCTAGTATTTCATTAATCTATCTGAAAGCAAGCAAAATCACATTTTTAGTATTAACTTATGTTGAATCATAATGTAAGTGATCTATTTTAAACAAGTAACTCGTATTATTTCATACCTGATTATATTGAACCGAATCGTATCGAAATCCTCCTCAATCAAATCGAACCGAATCCAATCGGTCCAATTTAAAATAAATCGTTTCAGAATTGTATCGTACTGCATGAATCGAGATGCATATTGGATCGTCATTTATTGGACAAATACACAGCCCTAATGATGAGTGTATATGAGGAGTATATATGAGTATATGTGATAAGTATATATGATTAGATATGTTGATTGTATATGATGAGTAAATATGATGAGTAGATATGATGAGTGTATATGAGGAGTAGATATGATGAGTGTATATGATGAGTAGATATAATGAGTGTTTATGATGAGTAAATATGATGAGTGTATATGATGAGTAGATATAATGAGTGTTTATGATGAGTAAATATGATGAGTGTATATGATGAGTAGATATGATGAGTGTATATGAGGAGTAGATATGAGTATATGTGATAAGTATATATGATTAGATATGTTGATTGTATATGATGAGTAAATATGATGAGTAAATATGATGAGTGTATATGATGAGTAGATATGATGAGTGTATGTGATGAGTAGATATAATGAGTGTATATGTTGACTGTATATGATGAGTGTATATTATGAGTAAATATGATGAGTGTATATGATGAGTGTATATGATGAGTAAATATGATGAGTGTATATTATGAGTAAATATGATGAGTGGATATGATGAGTATATATGATGAGTGTATATTATGAGTAAATATGATGAGTGGATATGATGAGTATATATGATGAGTGTATATGATGAGTAAATATGATGAGTGTATATTATGAGTAAATATGATGAGTGGATATGATAAGCGTATATGATGAGTAGGTATAATGAGTAGATATGAGTGTATATGATGAGTAAATATGATGAGTGTATATGTTGAGTGTATTTTATGAGTGTATATGATGAGTGTATATGAGGAATATCTCATCTGAGTATATGATCAAAGCACTGTTGTACGTCACTCTGGATAAGAGCATCTGCCAAATGCTGTAAATGTAAATCAGTATATATGATGAGAATATATGATGAGTGTATATTTTGAGTGTATATGATGAGTAAATATGATGAGTGTATATGATGAGTAAATATGATGAGTGTATATGATGAGTAAATACGATGAGTGCATATGATGAGTATATATGTATATATGATGAGTATATATGACAAGTATATATGAGTATATATGATGTGTGAATATGAGTGTATATGATGAGTATATATGTATATATATGAGTATATATAATGAGTGTATATGATGAGTATATATGAGTACATATGATGAGTATATATGAGTATATATGATGAGTGTATATGATGAGTATATATGAGTATATATGATAACTGGAGCTGTTGTATGTATGCTGTAAGCTGAATGTATGGACTGGACCTTCTGCAGTTTTAACAGTGAATTCACTGAGATAAAACTGTAGTTTAAGTGACAATTTAACCAGCATGGTTATTATCCTCTCACTTTTAAAGCTGTATGCACTTGTGTGTGCGTGTGTGTGTGTACCACCCCCTGGCCTGATAGCCATTCCAAAGCCCCGGGGAACGGCTAAAAATCAATAATCTTCCCTGCCTCTGTCTCTTTATTCATTTAATAACTTGCAACCTTTGTATTATTGTCCTACTGATCTTTCTCCATCTGCAAAACCTGATTGCTTCAAATTTTACCACCACAGCGCTCCCTGTGCTCATCTTTTATCTAATACAAAAATTTAAATCACAGCAATGTAATTTGCTTGCTGTCCATTTGACTAATTGTAATTATTATTGTATGTATGATATATAGTTAAATACTACATATTTATAAAAGTATATGTTTGTAAGTGTAATATATTTATAAAAGTATAAAAGTATATATTTAACTTCAATTGTAGTGTCTCTTAATTCTTGTTTCCATTGTTAATTGCCATATATAGGTATAATACACTGTATTCTGCCATATATATATATATATATATATATATATATATATATATATATATATATATATATATATATATATATATATATGTTTAAATAATATACTTTTCAAGAGATTTAATACAAACTTATACAAAATACATTACTAAAACATAACTGAAACTATATTTTCATACAGTAGTAGAGAGTATATAATATAAAGGATGTTGTTGGAGAGAGCAGATGGTGCTGTATAGTGAAATAATAAAAAATAGAAGTGACAGTGTGTTTGATGTGAATGAGTGAAGTTCAGACTGAAGTGTTTGGGTGCTGTATACTAAATGCTAAAGCCAAAGCTTATTTTTTTTTTGTATTTTATTTTTTATTTTTTTAATAAACTGGGCAGAAAAGCGAACAGCAGGAGCCAGAACAGGATCCTGATATTGATTTCTTTTTGTGGTGCGCTTCTATTTAGCTGCTGTCAAAGCTACTTTCCACCAGCCGGAGTCAAATTGCCGTATTTACAGCGAGAGCCCTTGTGGAGTGGACCAAACACACACATGCGCTCTAATGATACACACACAGTACACACACTTCAACAATACACCCATTCAAACAGCAGCGCGACCCACGATCCAAAACATTTGAGAGAAAAGAGAAACTCTACAAAAGCTCCAGCTTCAGATTCGAGCGTCTGCTGTCATCATACATCAACAGTAAGCTGTACTTTCTCAAAGTCCTCTAGAAGTGCAGGTGAGGTCATTAAAATACAGCTTAGACACTGTCTGCAGGTCGAAGGAGGTGCTGCCCAATGTAAGTGCATCCTCAAAACCTTGAGATGAGCTGCTGGTGGTCCCAGCATCTATTTCTTCCATTCAGAGCTTCAGTAACTTTTCTAAAAAAGGAGAAAAGTTTATACTTGCATTTTTATCCATTCTGAGCTGCTAATTAAAGATTCAGTTTCAAATAAATAAATAAATTGTTGATTTTTGGAGTATCAAACAAATAGGACTGAGCACCGTCTTGCTGAAGAGTGCCTTCTTGTTGGTCGTACCTACATAAAGTCCATTCAGTGCTGTGCAGCCTGAAACTAATTATTCTTGGGACTAGAAGTCTAAAAGCTGCATGTTTTTAGTGATCAGTGTTACAGTGTTGTAATCTGTACAAATCATAAAACACAATGTAATTTCTGTATAAATCACTAAATATCCTAAACAAATACAGCAGAGAGTTTAAGTTTAACAGCAGATTTCTTTCTTTTCATAATGTTTCAGGTCAGGACAGAGTGAGTGGAGTCAATACATTCATTACAACACAACCGTATACAGTTATCAAACTACAGAGGACCAAAGACTTAACCTTGAGCAGCACCATCCCAGTGAGTGAGAGTGGGGAACAAAAAAAACCCCAGCAGCTACAGAAATATTATTTTTTTACATTTAATACTAAAACTATTATCATGTTGTACATCAGCATCTTGATTATATTTACTCAGATATGAGTATATACAAGGTGGTAGTGATATTTAGTTAAATTGTATTTTACTTTTCTTGAGACATTAAACATGTAATGGTTTATATACAGCTGCATTAAAAATAAGATTCAACTCCAAATGGCCAGTCCATATGGAAAAAACTGGTGGTGCAGGAATCAGGCATATTCCACACCGTTTCCTAGATGAAGCATTAGTATAGTGTTTTTGAATGTATATGTGGCTTATTTGTGGGCTGAAAACACAGAATTTTTATCTTTAAGACAAGTTGTTAATTTTACTGTAAAAAAATGCTCTAAATGTGAATGCTTTGGAATTTGGCAGAAATCTTAGACTTAGACAAACTTTATTGTTATTTTGCATACAGGAAGTTTACAGTGAATTATTATTTTTTCAATATGGCTCAGCATAGGATTGAACTATAGACAATATTAATATCAATAGAATATGAAATATAAATATATATATGATAAAAATTTATAAATTCTGTAACTCAGAAATAGGATAAAACTACAGTATTACTAAAAATTCAATGATGTGTTAAAAATAAAGCAAAATTTTAACTCAATCAGACTCAGAAATAATAAACCAGAAGGATCTGTCATCTCTACTATTTCTTTAGATGGTATAGGTATAAAATATTCATATTTTAATTTCCTTTTAGCTTTTAACATAAAAATACACTGTTTTCAGCATTTATCTTCAACTTTAACCCAAAAATATAATTTATTTAATTTATAATTTTTAACTAGATTTATCTTACATTCTAATGTGTGTGTGTATGTGTGTGTGTGTGTATGTGTGTGTGTGTGTGTGTGTGTGTGTGAGAGATTTTAACTCTGCTCTGTTGGTCTGAACATAAATGTTATATAATCTTAATTTTTACATGTATAAACAGTGAATTTGTGTGTCACAGTTTAT
>BRDA01041265.1:0-13728 GCA_036984385.1 Crenuchus spilurus
AGAAGAAAATGAAAAGGAAGATAAAGAAGAAGGAAGAAGAAGAAAATGAGGAAAGAAGAAGCAAAAGAAGAAAAAGAAAAGAAGAAAAGGAGGAAAAAGAAAAAGAAAAAAGAAGAGGAGGAAGAAGAAAATGAAGAGGAAGAAGAACAAGATGAGGAAGAGAATGAAGAAGAAGAAGCAGAGGAAGAAAATAAGGAAGAAGAGGAGGAGGAAGAAGAAGAGGGTTGATGAGAGGGACCAGGGCACAATGTCTCCACCATAAATGTATTTTTAAATGTTTTCTTACATCAGAACTATTGTGAAGAGAAGATGAAAATGTATTCATACCCATCTGATGTAATAACTTTCTGTGAGGCATCAAACACTTTGTACATCTGGTTCCCATCAAAACCACTGAATAATTCTGAGCATTTCAGTTTGATCTGAAATACAGCATTTGAGATCAAACCCCACTGAATGACTTAACATTTTAACATTAATGAATGCAGCAACTGCTGCACATCTTAACTGCACCTATTCCGATTTGCATACAGAACTGATATTACTAATCAAACTGTACACGAACCTTTACTGAGTGAGCTATTTATAAACATACATATTATTCAAACCCACATGTACTTATTTACTGTATCTACAGAGCAGCTGCACATACCACACCATTGTTCTTCTAGCAGTTTATTTTCAAAGAGTGTTTGAATATCTGATATTTATGATATCACCAAAAAAAAATTCTAAAGTTAAGATCTAACAAGCCTGAGGTAAGATTACAGGAGTGAAACTTATCTTAAAACAGGAATTATATGTTATCTTACAGCACCTCATCTTATCTCAGGCTAAGAAGTCTTCTCACTGCAGGTCTTCTAATCTACTAACTGGATTTTGTTTGAAACTAGCAGGTAAATACATGCTTTGGCAGGTGGACAAGATTTGGGCTAATTTTTAATGGTTCTGGTTTATAGATTTTATATAATGACACCTAACAACTGATCAACAGTACGTCACCATTGGAGGCTTCAAACAGGATGTTCTCAGACAGAAGTGGCCACTGAGCTTAGAGTGTCACAGAGTGTCATCAACAGGTTGTAACAGAGATACAGAGAGACTGGAAGAGTTGCAGAAAGGCATGGAAGTGGACGTTCTTTGGCCACATTCCACACTTATGACCGCTTCATTGTAAACAGTGCCCTGCGGAACCGGATGATGAATGACACACAACTCCAGGCACATTTAAAGGAGGTGAGAGGCACCCAAGTGTCACGTCAGACCATTCAAAACCGCAGGCACAGGCGTCATCGTCTTGCATGGGTCAGGGAGCATTTGCACTGGATGAGGGATGAGGGCTATTCAGTGATGAAAGTCGATTTACGCTGAGCAGACATGATGGCCATCAGTGATGTTGGAAACATGAAGGAGAGTGCTATGCATCAGCCACTGTTGTCACTAGATGGGCTTTTTTGGTTTGGTGGCTTTTTAACGTTTTCCATAAATTTTACCTGAAAGTCAAATATCCCTAATTTTTGTGCATAACATGCAAATGAAATGCTGCATTTTATAATGTATAATAGATCTAATAGATACCTGTAGTTTATTATTAGGTCGTGCTGGTTTAAATAGTTTAATATTGTCGAAAAGTTGAACAGCAGCTGTGTTTTTGGAGGATTTTGAAACATATTTTGGCTGTAGCAATCTGACAACCCAGATCAATGATTAACCTTACCTAACAAATGATAATACATAAAGTTTCAATGATGTAACCATCACTGTCGACAATCTGCTATGCGTCCGTTATGTTGGCATAGATGTTAAGCAATACATCCACTATAGGGCGTTTCAGAGTCAATCATTTCTGACAACAACAAAAATGGCAACATACATCCTCACAGATGTTTTGTAGTAATGGTTTGTCCCTGTGCTTTGGCAATGTGTAGATGTTTAAAATTCTGCCATAAGTTTCTTTTCTTCCAGAGTTTCTTCTTTGTGTCTATATGGCAGTGGTCATGTTTCGCTTGAGCTATAGGCTACACTGCTCCTACGATTTCCAGTGACTTTTGGAGAACATGCAAATATGGAGGAAAAGAACACAAAGTAAGGCACACACAAGGCTCCATCTGTATCCATATGGATACATCCAAATTAGCATAAATGAGCCTTCAGTGGATGCTGAAGCAGACTTTGTTTACTGTAATTGTGTACTGATGTTTTTGTAGTGGTTTGAAGGCCTGTATGTTTGGGGGGTTTTGCTGTTGGCTAGCCTAGTTAGCCATGTTAAACCTTAGAACAAAGTGATAATTGAGTAGATATCAGCTAGCTTGCTGGACCAAGCAATATGGTGAAAATCAAGACATTGCTGCTATATGATGTTATCTTATTAAGTCCTAATAAAGAGCAACATATTTAACTCTGATAATTATTTGGTAACATCACTGTAGTCGCGTTTCCATTGCAGCGCAAAACTTTATCGATTTTCTGTTTTGTCGAAAAAACAATTTGACAAAAGTTTCGCAGTTGTGCTGTTTCCATTAAATGTGAAATACTTTTATAAAATCATGTGTGAATATGTTTGTTCTCGCTATAAGTCATTACAAACATGGCGGCAGTGGATGTAAACACATACTTCAGCTTTATACATACTGCTACCACGGCACTAGTGCTCATCATCAGCCATCAGAGAAGACGGTGACTTATCGAGGCTTTGGAGTGACAAACCCCTTATACTTGGGAGCGGCTACGTACGCGGCGTTTTTGGGAAACTGTAGTCGATGATTTTACAGAAGAGCTGTGGATTCAACATTTTAGAATGACACACTCAACTTTTAATGAACTTTGTGATGCTGTGAGATCTCTAGTGGAGCAGCTGCACATTGTCCAAGGATTCTCCTCGTTATTCCAAATATGCCGCGTCATCTTCATCCTCTTACTTTCTGTTGTTGTTTTCTTCTTCGTCATCTTTTTCGCCAATAGAAACGTCCGGTTGTTGATCATGTGACTCCCTTAATGCGAAAAAAGTCCGTTCGAGTGTTTCCATTACACTTTTGCGATATAAACCAATTTTGATATGACTGAAAAACCACCTCATCTCAGCGCAAAAGACTTATCGAAAAACGTGTTTTTTCGAAATTGTCGTGTTTCCATTAAGCAAATTTTTATTTGCAATTCTAATGTGCAATATTTCATGGCCAATGGAAACGCGACTTGTGACATCAAGGCACTGACAACGAGAAACAGAACAAGTCAAATGTTTTTGGAAAAACAACTAAAGCATCTTGTTTTAGTTGATTCTGACTCCTGGAGACCATATGAAAAGTGTTTCTTCTTTTTGGGTCTTCAGGTGGTAGTTATCATGACTTCTGTCTTCTTCATATTCAACTTCAGGTCCATCTTTTCACTCTACTCTTCAACATTCCTTAAGGCCTTCAGGTTTTCCTGATGTTCTGCTATGAATCTAGAACATATTCACCCTGAAACCACCACTATGCATTATATCATGCTAGGGAATGCCACAGAGAGAACATTACAGTTCCATCAAAATCCAATCCTAATGAAAGTACTTACAAACGTTTTCTCAGCTTGTTTCAAAGATCTATTAGTAAGCAATAATTATACATAAGAAGAAGTGTTTTAAGCAATTAATGCTGCAAGAATGAAATAAGTATTTCCAGTGAACATGGGAATCCCATTAATATTAGTTTTATTATTAATGGTCTGTTGGAACAGACCAGCAGTGAGAGATATAACGCATCCATAAAGTAATGATACTGACCAGCCGCTGTTGAGAATTCAAACTGCATGATGTACATAATGCTAGAACATTTAACTCTGCAAGTTATGCAGAAAACCATACCTCATATGAATGAATAATTTAAAACTGACCACAGGCTAGTGTTTCTGTACTGATTAAACCTCATGACTGTTTAATCAAAACAGAACAGCAGCATTCATGCCAATGGCTGCCTGAATGTTTGAATGTCTTATACATGGAAAATACATAAACACTGATACAGACACAAGCTCATTTTGGCCATGTATTCTGAAAAAAGGAAATTGTTACGTATATTTATACACTACTCACAAAAAGTTAGGGATATTTGGCTTTCAGCTGAAATTCAGGATGAACCTAAATTTGCTCTAACCTTCACATGTGAACTTAATGTGACCTTCTCAAACCTTTTGAATGGTCATGTCCAACTGTTTAATATTTCAGTACTTTTTTATGATGGCCGAGAAGACCCAACGCATTGCAGATTCACAAACGCGTTTATATATATATATATATATATATATATATATATATATATATATATATATATATAACCACGAGAGCTTGAATTATGTGTTATTTTAAAGAGTCTTTTCAAAAAAACACTTCTATAAAGCTTTAGCTTATTAAACAGTATATATACAGTCTGAAGAATCTTTCTTCCATTCTTCTATACAGAATGCTTTTGGCTAAGACTGTATTTCTAATATTTCCACTGACTGCTATATGGACATTTTGCTATATGCTATAGGACATTTTATTTTAAGGTGATCTATTTCTTCTAAGGTGATATATTGTGATATTTTAGGAAAACTGCCAGTGGAGCATCCTTACACTACTTGTTTCTGTTGGAATGCAAGAGGTTAATGGCTGAAAATGTTGCTAGAAACAATATTTTGCTAGACACATAATACATCATTAACATAATTAACATTATTGGCAGCACTTTACAATAAGACAATCATCCATAGCCTACAGACTGTAAAATTATAAATGGTCAGGTCACATCTTAAAGATTCACTTATGACCATCTTATTAAGAATAAAACATCTACTTGAAGAGGGTAATTAATATGCTTATTATTATTATTATTATTATTATTGATATTGTTGTTATTATTATATAATATAACATTATTATATATAGTATATAATTATTAGAATATGATTACAATGACTGAAGAGTCCTTGAGCAAGGCAATTAACCCCCAACTGCTCCCCAGGTGGCGTGGAAAGGTGCTGCCCACCATTTTGAGCATGTGTGCTTTTTTATATGATGCCCATGTTATTTTTTTAACAGTGTTACTTTTGCCAGGAACACAATAGCATGAATTTGAAATCTCCAGTTAATAACAACATTTTTCATTCTTTAGAATAACAGCATTTTAAATTGACTTATTATTATGTATAACTTCCAAACTCCAAAACATCTTATGCAGCAAATCTTATTTTGTGTTTTGTTCAGTTTTGGAGTCCTGGTGGATGTTTTTTCCCGCATGACTGGGAATCATGTGAGTGCGAAACTCATTCAAACACAAGTGCTCGTAAGTGAAAACTGCTGGGGTTTGCTGTTCTTCACAGAAAGAAGCGAAAAGCCAGGGCTCCCCATGAGCTCTTACACATCTTTAGACTTTGCCACAGTATGTTTCATCAAAAGCTAAACTCTGGTGAACTTCCTCAATGGAAAAGAGAACAGAATTTAATGCATTCACGCAATGCCTTTTTAAAATGTGAAGCTTGCTGCATCTTGTGTGCTTGTCTTGAGGTAGTCCATTGTGGATTTTGGGGTTATGTCTGGGATCGTTATCCTGTTGTTGAAGCCATCTTCTTTTCATCTTCAGCTTTTGTGCAGATGATGTGATGTCTGCTTCCAGAATTTGCTGGTATTTAATGGAATCAATTCTTCATTCTCTTTCCCTGTGAAATGTTTCCTATGCCACTGGCTGCAACAAAAGCCTAAAATATGATAGATCCACCACCATGCTTAACAGTTTAAGAGGTGCTCTTTCATGAAATTCTGCAGCCAATTAGCTCACTGCTTCATCAGTCCAGGACTTGCAAATTTCTGATGTTGAATATTATAGTAAGGATGCAGGAAAGTTCTTCTTCTGATTCTTCTAATAAGGCTTTCAAGAGTCAAGAGTATTATAAAGCTTGGAAATGTGCATCACAAATGATGAATAGCTTAAATATCTCAGAGTTCCCAAACTTCTGCATCATGACCCTTTCCTTTTTGCCACTTTAGAGTTGTACAAAAGTTTGACAGAGTTTAAAATGTCACGTGAATGATATCCTAGCAGTTGAATGAACCCAAAATGTAAAGACTCTAATGTTTTAAAGGAATTGTTTACTAACAAACACTAAAACCCAGCAGCCACTTAAATTAGCTCAGTTGTTTTCATAACACAATACACAATAACCAAAAATGTGACCCCATCTGGGAAACCTGGGCAATCGCTGGGTAACTTATTGAGATATTGTGCTGTTAGCGTATCACTCACATTAGCAACAAAAATTAGCTGCTTGTTTTTATTGCTGTAAATAGTGTGGTGTCGTAGTACATGTTTGTACAAAAAACAAAACTTACACTCACCAAATAAAGTTTTTTTTGTGCAGTAAGCCATTCACAGAATTTGCAGATTGTACCTGAAAAACTGGCAGATTTGGATTTGTTTGGATGAACTTTTAAGCATTTCTGTGATATTAATATCTTGTGACACAAATTAGGGTGACCAGACGTCCTCTTTTACTCGGACATGTCCTCCTTTTGAGACTCAAAAAAACTTTCCGGGCGGAATTTCACAAACGTCTGGATTTTGAGAAGCTTTTTGTTCACAAACTAGAACACCCTCCCTTACTCTGTTCACTTCACTTGAGTGAGAAGGGGGCGTGGTGAATTAGCCAAAAACTTTCTGATTGGACGGTCTGACAGTAGAGTTACTGTTATTGGTCAATAGCCTTCTCTGTACACATTTCATTGGTCAGTCTGCACCTCAGTAGCCTTTGTTTATGACAGGCAAAGCACATGTACCCACCCTCATCTCGAGCAGCTCTGCCAAAACGTAAAAGTAAGTTCTTGGATTAATTAAAAAAGAATTTCCAATGTTTTCGTCTTTGTCTCAATCCATATGAAGCTGAGTGCCTGACGTGTAAAGCTGGGACTTACGTGTTTGTAGTGAATAAAGGTGTAAACGACCTACAAGCACACACAAGTTCAGCTAAGCACACACTAGCAGTGAGGGGCGAGAGCTCATTATCTAAAATCAGAGTGCAGCAGATGTGTCTGTGCGTTTCACACAGTTAAACACCACAAAAGCTACAGGTCAGTGTTCTGCATATCTGACTTGTTAAGAAAGGGTTTCACAAATTCCTAAACAGCTAAAAACATTCTGAAGTGCTCAGACAAAGACAGAATTGATATACAGCACAGTCATGTCATGGAAATGTATAATTTTGTTTTTGCATATTTGAAATGTAAAATAGTTTAAATAGCATTTAAGGGCAGTGTTTTTTTCTGCATGTTAAGAGTTGTTAAGGGCCAATAAAGCTCTTTTTCATATACATATCAGCCATATGTACAAATATGTTGGGGTCACAAATGTTATCAAACTTGTCCAAAAACACATTAATAGTGTTGCCTAAATCACATCCACTAATCAATGAGACCTTCATTAAGATCTGGATGAGGTTGAGTGTGCTCACAGAAGTTTTGATGATATATTTACATAAACAACTGAGATATTTAGGTGACTATTGAGTTTTAAGTGTTGGTTATCAAACCTCACAGTTCTAAACTAAAGTAGTTCAATTTGGACACCAAATATGTTTTTGGCTGTTTTGGCTACATCTGAGGTAAGTGGAAAATTGTGGAATTGAGCATTTTTACACGGTATGTTATGGGGACCTGCCAAATGTCCCAATATTCAGGTTTTCCAGTGTTCCGAGGACATTTGGTCAAAGGAAATATCCCAAAAGCAGCCCCAAATATCCAGAAAAACTTGTTTTCTCCTCATCCACCATTACTCAGTGTAAACTACACAGCATTACTTCATTACACTAGAGCAATACATGGACTTTGATGAGAGATAGAAAGAACCCCCAAACCTCCACCCACAAACCTAACCATACACAGCTCAGCCAATCTCTCCAAAAGCTCCCGCTGAGCCACAGGTATAGCTCAGCTGTGAAATCACTTAATAACTTGATGATCTGGAAGACGAGGAAATGGGTCAGATGAGGCAAATCACACAGCAGGACAGTTACATCTATTTGGCCCATTATTCAACAGAACAGTGCTAAAATGGAACCAAATGACTGATCCACAGCTGCGACGTTGTGTTCCAGCTTATTGATTCATTAATCTTTATGAATGTGGAATCATTTTAACACCAGGAACAGACAGAGGACAGATGTGCTACTTACATCCCTTATGTTTACAGACCATACATTAACAATAGAATATCATTAAAAAGTCATTTTGTGTTCATAAATTAATTCAATAAGGTAAACCATCATATATTTTATATTCATTACACTTAGTGACATAGTTCAAGACTTTTTTAATGTTAATTTTAATGGCCTATAGCTCTTGAATGAATATGTATCTTAAATTATTAGAATATTTCATAGTGAGTTTGAATAAATTACTATTCAAACAGTATCAACATTCAATATCAACAGTATTGAAATATGTCACTTTACATGTAATGAATATAAGATTTTTTCAATTAAATTATGAACAAAAAATGAACTTTTTCATGATCTCATTTTTAAAGATGGACAGGTATTTAGGGTGGCACAGTGGCTTGGTAGTTAGCATATTAACCTCTTAGAGCTGAGGTCTGGGGTTCAAGTCCCCATCTGGGTGGAGTTCCTTCAGATGAATTGGGTACTCTAAATTGTCTGTGTGTGTGCCCAGCTATGGATTGGCACTCCTTCCTGGGCTTAGCTATGATAGTGTATGTAATGCCCTGCCCCCAGTGAAAAGGTAGGGGACTCCTGCGATCCTGATCAGGATTAAGTAGAGGATAAAGGATGGATGGATGGATGGGTATATACATAAAACTCAGGACTGGTTCTGGCCTTGTTTGCAGTGAAGGGACTCATTATCTCTGGTTTGCTTTCACACAGCAAATATATATTTTCCAAAGTTTACATAAAAACTGCAAATTAAGCTCTGACATTTTGATAATGTTATTCTGCAAAGTAACTCAGACAATATAAAACAACTAGAGAATATAACTGATTGCCACATGTGAGTACTGAAAATTTTTTATAAATTACATGCATTTAAAATTATTTTTCCCCAAAGTGTTACACAGACTTTTGTTCATCATCAACTCAGCAATAACAGTGTCAAAACAGTAATTTCATAAATTGTGTCATAAATCTATATTTTGATTAAATCTCTCTAAATGCTCTAAACTTAGATTTTCCAAAAAATTATTTTCAGATGTGCTGATATATTCTAAAAAAAAATACACTCTAAATATTTCTAACCAAAACGTTTGATCTCTGAACAGAATAGTGAAGGTCTGTTTGGGGTTAATTTCAACATTGGTGCCATCACCCGGATTGGTCAATTTCATAGCTACACAAAAGGTGAGTGGTTCAAATAGTCAAAAGACAGGTGCAACAGAGACTAACAGAAATAGTTACATAGCATGTTATCAATACAGATAAACACAGAGTACACCCAACATCATACAACAGCATATTATTTTTTCAAGTCCTAATAAATGATATAGTTTTTATAATAATAGTTTAGGTCTGACTGATTAAGTGTTTGTAAACTGGAGAACTGTTTGCAGCTCTGATCTTTAATGAAGATGCCAGCATCTTCAGCATCAAGAAGAAATTGACTGAATGAGGCCTAAAGTTCTGGAAGTAATTTACCAAAAATGTTAACAATAAAAATGAAGCATGGTTTAAATGTCGCAATGTTGTCTGTAGGCTAACTTTATACCAAACTGCAGTGTACTCATATCAGCCCTGTAAGAATGTAGACAGCGTGGAACGAGATGGAAGACAAATCCACAACTGAAACATGGACACATTAGCTACATTTGCATTTTGCACATAATATTTTGAGCTGTAAGCTTTGTTGAAATCCTGGCTCTTTAAAAGCATAAACATCATCCCCACAACAGGAAAAGCATGACATCAGGATATCACAGCTTTTATTCTGGAGTCTTTTTCTCAGCATCTTTAGCACAATTAAAGGTGGCAGAGCTTCAGTTGAGCTGTCACCAGAGCACTGTTTGTTTTACGTGTCGCAGCCTCACATGAGCCGACAGGGAAAAGGCCAAGTACTGCCCTCTGTTTAATGTCTCGTAGATGTCTGCCAAAGCATGAGGAGAGCTGATAGAGATAGAGATAGAGCGACTGGGCGTGTGTCTATTCCTGGCTGAGAGTTTTGACAGGAACCATGCTGAGCTCAGGCTAATCAGCAGAGAGAGGACATGTTGAAGCATCTTTCCTTCATTCTTTAATGTGGAGTACAATGATACTGAGCATGTGCCAGGAGACTAAAAACTTGTACGAGCTGTAGAACATCAGACATGTTTCCTTTAATAACTATATCTTAGAAGACCTGCTGAGATCTGGTGTCATTATGCCGTGAATTCCACTCATCATTTAATAACTGATGTATTTGCATTGCTTTAGTACACAAACTGCATGCACTGAGAATTAGTTAACTATGTTTGTGTGATTGAAAATTTAGCTTCAGCACCGTTTACTGAAGATAGAAAGGGTATTGTACAGAATATTTCAATGGTTAACCTCTTAAAACCAACGTATAGTTTAGGATTATCTATGTACCCTAATCATTTTTTATACAGTTTTACTCCCAGAAAGAATTTATTTCAGGTTGCACAGCACTAAAGGGACTTTCTGTAGGTTCATCTTACACATCTGATTTGTGCCACAAGAGGGCGCCCCTCAGCAGGACAGAAACTTGAGTGCTCAGTTCTATTTGTTTTGGACTCCAACATCTATAAAGTCTTAAAAGCAAAAATCAACACAACACTTATTTTAAACAAAGATACGGCCTTGTTTTGTTCATTTTAAGCAGAAGCTCAAGTCAGAAATGAACTATTTGAGTACAAAGAAGAGGTTTCAGCTTTCATATGAGACAAAGAAAATAAAGAAGCTCTGAATGGAGATGGTGGACCTGCCATTGGCTTCAGGTTAATTTAAGTAATCTTGCTGCGTAAAAAACAACCCATTTTAAGGCACTTCTCTAACACAGAGCTCAGGTTATCCAACCTAAGGGCTGTTTTACTGTGTCAGCATTACTGTCTGAGATTTGTTTTTTAATCATTATGCAAATAAAAAAGTAGAAAAGAAGATTGCTTCTTAAATATGGTAATCAAATTAAAACAAGTATTTGTGGCAACGCTTATTAAAACATATTTATCTCTAGTGATAATAAAGGTTTTATATTCATTATTATTCACTCACATCTCATTAAAACAAGTGGAGAAAATATAGATTCTAAGTTTTTAATCCACACTTTTCTTTAAAACATTCAACGTCACTACATTGCTATATTCTCATTTTTGCCCATATAAATGTTTCAGTTTATCCTTTTTTAACCAAGCATCTCTAAAAATTAGAATATCATTAAGAAGTATAAAATGTTTGTAATTTAATTCAAAATGCAATCTGTCATATTTTATATTCATTACATGTAGTCACATATTTCAAGTTTTTTTTTTTGTTTTAATGTTGAGACTGTCTGAATAGTAAATTAATAATAAATGAAATATTCTATTAATCTGAGATTCTAAATTTCTGATCCTGAAAAAGTAATGAGCTTTGTGTAATTACCTATCATCTTCAAAAATTAGATCATGAAAAAGTTAATTTTTTGTTTATAATTTAATTCAAAAACATAAACTTATATTTTTGACATATTTCATGCTTTTGAAATGTTGATAGTGTTTGAGTTGCAATTTACTCACACTCAGAATTAAATATTCTAGTAATTTACATATTTACATATATGATATATTTTTGAGCTATAAGCCATACTGATCAACATTACAACAAAAAGGCTTGAAATGTAACATATATAAAATATTTAAGTTTTTGAATGAAATTATGAACAAAACTGAACTTTTCACCATTTTCTACATTTTCTTATATGACACTAAACAGCAAAGTCAAACATGTAGATCTGAACTTTTCTATACAGGCAGTATAGACATAATTTATTGTTTTCATTCATTAATAACATTAACTGTCTGATTAAAAGGACTGTTATAACACCACACTAAAGGTTAAAACTTATCCACCATTTTGGTGCCAACTTTTCTGGTTCATTGTTTATTCTCTAAACCTCTTCTGCAACTCAGTTAAGCTCGGTGTGCTCATTAGGTGTTAGGAAAATTGCAAACATGATTAAAAAGTAATGTTTCCAGTGCTCAAGGGTCTTACAGCAGTCAGAAATGTCAGATAGACTTAGAGCAAATACGTATCAGCAACAAACAAATAAGTCACCCTGGCAATTGAGCCAGAAACAAGCTGTAAATAACTTCCTCCTGCTGTAGAAACACAACCACGCAGAAAGAAGAGAGAGGGGGGGGGAGAGAGAGAGAGAGAGAGAGAGAGAGAGAGAGAGAGAGAGAGAGAGAGAGAATAAGCCATGGGCCAATTCTGGGGCACCAAGTTGGTCCACCGCCAAGAAGAGCCGTATCTCATCATTTATCACCGATGTAAAGGTCGATAATTTAAGCAGGGTGTCTCCAAAAGAAAATGATTACGCTCACTGTGGATGGAGAAAATTGCAGAACCAAATGGAGAACCCTGCACACTCATAGCCCTGCCGGCCCACATCTTCTCTCCGCCCATTTGCATTCTCTTCACAATACAGTCTAAAGCTGCTCTTCTCAGAAGAGGTCTTCAAGAAACTGTAACCAAACCAATTTCCACAGTTTCCTAAACGGGCTTCCACACAAAGATCACTGAGGATCACTATAACCCTCAGAAATAACTGCTTTCACTAACGATGAAGCACAGAGTAATTTAACGACGAATTATTTCTCACTTGCAGCTCATTAAAATGAGCCGAGAAGCTCTGTGAGAAGATTGTGAACTTTAGTGCTGTACCATATTATGTTTGCATGGATAATTTTATTTAATGAAAGCTTTGCATTGTACATACATAAGGAAATATCTTTAGTCTATTCTGAAATGTTTATCATATTTTAAACATTTAGTGACAAAACAAATGGAAAAACGCAAACCTGCTGATACAGAACATAAAGTAGTAAATTATGTGAAATAATTCTCACTGTAGGGCCAAAATCATGGAAGGAACGTCATTACCAACATAAGTATTTGACTTGATACTTTGTCCTTTCTACTCAGTATGTTTTCAAACCAGGCTCATCATGTTTACTTGTCTTTTTTTATTATTTTATGAAATTTTTATTAATATTTTAAATCAAGCACCTTAACAAATCAGACGATTACTGGATGTGAAACAGTCCTTGGAGATCCTTAGAACTTTATGCTCTGCAGTATTCACCCAGCACATAAGCCAGTTGGGTCATGTGGATCTGCCTTCCACTGTAGAGTAGCCTTTTTACTGCCTGAGTGCTTCAGGTCAGTCGTGAAGCTACATCATGTCAAACATATGCCAAAGCGAAATATGATGGCAGAAAATGGTGAAAATTCATCCTAAAATGGACAACAGCTTCTATATCTATGTCAAGTCATGTCACATGCTGTCATCGCTTCGTGATGGTAGGCTGCACAGACGAGTCACTTCTCTCCAATGCCATCTGTCTCTGGTTGCTTGTAGCAGGCTAGCACCTGATAATCCAGTCCAGGTTATTCTTGGTCTTCCACGTCTTCTGACTCCTTCCACAAGACCAGTCATAACACTTCCTTCAATGCTCTCATGTGCTGCCTCATCACATGACCAAAGTAACGTATCTTGTGGGATTTAACGTGCATCAGTAA